>JAFNEN010001894.1:0-21922 GCA_019343175.1 Oedothorax gibbosus
ACCTAATAGGGATTAAACCTACCGACAAAAATAGCTACATGAAACGTTGTCGTAAACCCCAATAAGGTCGATCAGGGAAAAAAAATTCAGAATGAAAATTCAACGAAGTAATTAAATTTTTCGTTACTTTGCTACCACTAAAAGTAATTAAGTTACAGTTACTTTCAGAAAAAACTAACGGTGTTACTAGCCGTTACAAGTTACTCCAATCCCTACTTTTTAGATTACAATATAACCAAAGCTGAAAGCTCTGGCCAGCCTTTTATGACGGGCCTACAGATTGATTGAAAGTATATAAGGTCATAGTTGTCTTGCTTTATTCTGGTTCGGTTAAAAGTTGTCGAAAAAGAAAATGTCCTGCTTATGATTCTTTTAAAGAAATTTTAGTCATTATGCAAATATGAAGGATATTTTTAAGCACCAATTTTTTAAAAAAGTGGATATTTTATTCATGTTATAAACAATTTTGAATATTAAATATATAGTAAATCATGTAAAATGCGCATTATGTACATTTTTTATGTACATTTTTTTCTTTACGAAGGCATTTTGGATATCATATAAACGAAGTTTTTTAGGGAAATAAGGGAGTTTTTTTATTGTCGGGGGTTATAAACAAGGTATTATAGCATTTAAGTCTTAAGCAATTCAATGGGACGAATTTTTCTGGCGTTATAAGAGAGTTATCGTTGTAACCAAACTCATTTTCTTATAAAGCTACATCGTTGTAGCATTGGATAATAATGTAATTATGGGGGGGGGGGGGATAAGATTAAATTCGTAAAGTTAACAACGCCACGTAGCCGAAGTTGAATTAAATATAGGATTATTTTAATCAGAAAGAATTGGTTCTTCATTAACTAGTTTACTCCATTATTATAAAAAAAAATAATAACTTAATTTTCTTAATTAAAACAAACTTTGGAAAAACTTGTCTTGAGTTTTCTTCAACTTTGGTAACATTTGTAGCTTCTTGGTTAGAACAAGTTTCAGTTTCCATTTTGTTGTATAATATAACAAATTCCTTTTTTAAAACAAAACAAGTATTAAAATAAAACTTTTCAAAATCTGAAAATCTATGGGGTATGGTAGGTACATATATATTCGGCTTGTGTCAATAATCTGGTATAATGCTATACTTCTGGTGTTGTTTTTAAAAAACATTTAGATACGAGGCGATAATAGGGTACTTGACTAAAAAAAAAATTATAGGCTTAAAATATTCTTATGTTGTTGTTGTTGTCGTGTCCATGTTGTGTGCAAAAACTAGATGGATCCGAAGCTGTCGTAGACAGCTTTCGCTATTTCTTCTGCATCTTCGGAGAAAATTAAAATTTCTGGGTCTTCAAAGCCAATCCTGAAGAGCCTGGCTTGAATTGCTGGGCAGCCAAATATATGCTGCGGGGACAGTTGGACACCAGGACAGTTTGTGGAGAAGCTTCTTTGTCCTTCCGTTGAGATTTTCATTCCTTTTAAATGTTTTGTTCGTAGTCTGGCTATTATTGAAGATATTGTACGGTTACAATTTAGAGCAGGGATGGAATATTTAAAATTATTTTTGATAAGTCTACGGCTGGCAACTGCATTGGCGTCAACGAGAGTTATGAGGTTAGATGATTGGGGGCAAGCTCTTGATTCTTTGGCAAGCTCATCGGCTTTTTTCATTTCCAAGGATGTTAACATGAGCTGGTATCCACTGTAACGTGCAGGGTTTCTTGGCTGCGATGACTTTGTTGATGGATAGGATTATTTCATGGCTGATTTGGCACTTGCCCTTCTGAATGGCCTGCAGGGCAGATCTTGAATCAGAAAGGATGGTAATGCCGCTGGATCTGTGGATGCTTTTGGACAGGAAAATCTCCAACGCGCTCTTGATGGCAACGAGTTCGCATGTATAGTTGGAGGCAATTTTCCCTACAGGAATTTTGTGACACTCATTTTCATCGCCTGGACCCGTTAAGAAAACTCCTGCACCTCCTCCATCAAGATTTGAATCGGAGGAGCCATCTGTGTAGGCTAATACTAAATTTTGGGCTTTGGTGGTGAGTTCATTGATGGTATGGACGCCTTTTTCTTTAATTATCGAGACCGGTTCTTTTTTGGTGCAGGGTCGTAGGAGGTTTAGGTTTACGATTGTCTGCGGGTGAAGGTGCAAAGTATGAATAGGTTCTTTCGGAATTTCAAGTGACTTATGCTGGAGGTTGATATCTTTCCTGATTTCCAGATCATGCTGTAGGGTTGAGGATCTTTTAAGCCTGGATTTTTCGCTCCATGCTTTGAAAGTTATATTGGAAATGTGGTTTTCAGGTAGGCTCCGTATGTTATTTGTGAATTTAATTGTGGATAATTTTCTTCTGTTTTCCAAAGGAGTTAGGCCGCATTCCCTTTCAGCTTTGATGTTATTCGTTGATGAGACAGCTCCAATGATGATTTTTGATGCCCTGTACTGTATCCTGTCGATCTTTTCTCTTGCAGTGGGCATAGCTGGTGCCCAGATGGGTGCAGCGTATTCAAGAATGGGCCTGACTATGGAGGTATATGTATTAAGAAGGGTCTTTGGATTTGATCCCCAGGATCCACCGCAAAGTCTCTTAAGGATGTTAAGCTTTTTTAGTGCTTTATTTGAGACATGATTGAGGTGTTGAATGCCAAATATATTAGACTTGTATTTTTCTTTTTTTCAAATACCCCATAAAAAGGAGGGGGGTGGATGAATTTTAAAATTAGGACGAAAAATCACTCCCGAAAACGCTTTGTGGCTGTCACGTGATATCTAAGGTGTCACTAGTGACTATAAACAAACTTTGACACACCATTTTGGAATCTACTTTTAGCAAAATTGAACTATCCGCTTCTGTATAACCTCCACCCATTATCTATATAATTCTTATTTTAATAGTAATTTAGATTAAAACCAGTTTAATTACAAACAAAAAAACATCACACCGGTTTGTTTAGACATACTAGTGATGTCAGCCAAATCGACGTGTTTGTGATCACGTGCGGGTTCATGCCCCGTGGCCAGAATCTTCCTGGTCAGAATCTCTATATGGTATAATTAATCACGTTAGGGTCGGGTGGTTTGCCGGGTAGGGGGTTCAGGTAAATTGCAATATGAAAAGGTGAGACATCCCTTAGCGACGTGTACGATGTAGCACATACATATTCCCTCAATCGTAAGCCCTTTCGTTACCTCTTGAAAGGCCTGTGTGTGAACTATTAATCACTGACCTGTCAGTTTCAGCAAGGGAGGAATGAAAGGGGAGGGGTTCTCCTCAATCCTGAGAGTCTCGGGTAGCCATGTTTGGTCACAAGTCATTTGAATTACTAAATGCAGAAAGGAATCCGTTCATTTTTTTGGTCTCTCCTGTAAATACGTATAAGTAGTTTTTGTTCCAAATTTCTTTATTTGACAACTTTTGAAGCTCTGATTATCATAATGTATATCCTTATAAAAGCTTAATCCTTATTAAGCTTAGAGACACAGTACCTCAAAATCATCAAAAATGTCATTTTTTTGAAAATTTTGTTTTTAAACCATGATGCAAAGTTCTTTAATTTTATAATTTGCCTCCCAGTTGGCACTATTAAAAAATTGAAACTTTATCTTAATTATCTCACTTTCAATTTTTCAGTTCGGGTTTTTCATAAATCCCCAAGGCTTTTGTAAATATTTAAGCTAGAGCCCCAAAGAGTATTTTTTTTTTTACATTGACAAATATGAGTTTCATGAAAGTGTGGACGTAATAAGATCTGTTTTTTTTTTTAAATTTTCAAGTTAAAAAATAGTTTTTAAAAGTCAAAATTTACCTTTGCACATAAACCTTTACTTTGCTTTGTTGGCTAGATTAAAATCCTTCCACAGTTTGATGAACATGTGTTCAAAGAAAAAGTTTAAAAATTCTTTAAACTGTGAGTAGTAAGATTTTTAAAATGCTTTTAAAAAATGAAAATTTTGAATTTTTGCAAAACCTCTTGTATAAATACATTTTTCTTGTAATATCTGTTGAAAACTAATTAAAAATCGTCTTATTTATATTTTATAATTATAAATATCCATTTTTGGTTCTCCATTGGAATTGTATATGGCGAACTATTACCCAACAAGACCCTTAATCAGTTCCTCTAGTAATATGCCTAGAATTGAAATAAATTTTGGTGGTCCTAAAACTTACAATTACTTTCAATTCATGTTTTAATTACGTATAGGAATTTTATATATTTTTAAACGTTACCATTTTAATTTAATAAGTTTGTGCACTAACTAAACAAAAATCCTATGAAATACTTAAACATAAAATATTATGGCATTTACTCCACGTTTCACTTTTAGAAAAAAGAACAAAGAATCAACTTTGTATTCAAAGATTTATTAACACAAAGAATTTTAATACATTCTTCAAAAAGAATATTTAATTACAAAATAAAGGTACATAAAATTTCCGGGGAAATAAGGGCGAATGAGCCAGAATGACCGTGATGTCTCCAAACCAAAGTGCCTCTGTTATTCCAAAGAAAAAAAAATGATTATGATTATATATTATATATATATATATATATATATTATATAGTATATATAATATATATATATATATATATATATATATATATATTATATTATATATATATATATTATTATATATATATATATATATATATATATATATATATATATATGTATATATATATGTATATATATATATATATATATATATATATATATATTATATATATATATATATAATATATATAATTACATATATACATATATACATATATACATATATACATATATACATATATACAATTATACATATATACATATAACATATATACATATATACATATATCATATATATATATATTATATATATATATATATATATATATATATATATATATATATTATATATATATATATATATATATATATATATATATATATATATATATATATATATATATATATATATATATATATATATATATATATATATATATTATATATATATATATATATATATATATTATATATATATATATATATATATATATATATATATATATATATATATATATATATATATATATATTCAAATATTAAAATATTTATATTTCAAATAGTAGGATTATTGCGAACTGTAAGTCAGCTACATTTATCATATAAAAAGACCGTTTGTAAAAATATTCAATACAGCCGGAGAAACGGGACTTAGGAAGGCTAACCCTTAGAATTTTTTTTTCTCCATTGGATTAAGACATGTCACTTTGTTTTGGAGACCTGAGGAAGATCGCGCTCATTCGCCCTTAAGTCGAGGTAAAGAAAAGTTGAAATATCAAACTTGAACCAGGACAAAATGAGGTCACGATGAATCATGGAAATTGGGACAAGTTAGTCATCAAAATGTATTTGGTATTTATAACCGCGTCAACATAATCCATAAGATCCCTCTCGTTATTTAGAAGTTGTAATTTTAAGTTAGCGAGTTTTTCGTTCAATTTTTTGTACTTTAATTTTTGTGTTTTTAGCAAGGTGTCCCGATTTCAATTGTTTCATCGTGTTCTCATTCTCTTCTTGCTCAAGTTTTATCAAATCTACAAACTTGTAGATATTAAGATGCATTATTTGACCTCGTTTGTTGAGCTTTGAGTGCCAGCCTTCTACAACGTTAGTCGTTCGCTCCGTCGAATTTTGGAAATGGTTCCAAATTGAGCTGGGGGAAAAAATTGATAAATACGCATACATTTATACTAGTAATGCATGATAATTACATTTGCACATACTTGTCAATAGACAAGATTAATATTGGCTTTAACAAAAACTCCTAATAAGCATATTGATTTTTAATTTATCAACTAGCAAATAAATACCCGTTCTTCGCACGGACTAAAAGAATATCAAATCGATCCAAGTATATGTGTCATTTAATTTGCTATAGGATAATAAGCTTTGCCTTTGTTCCCGTTCATTATAAAGAGTAAAAATCCCGTTACTTATATTGCTTTAAAATTCCAAAATAAAAATACATCACTATAAATGCACATCCTCATCACAAAAATCTTCCTCAATATGAACTTACTGTCATCGCAATTTTTCCTGATAAATTCAAAATGAACCAAATTGTATTACAAAGTTATTTAATGTCAAAACTTCCTTTTTGTGTTTATTAAAAAACATTTAAACTCATTGGCACGTTCAATTATTTTTCAATTCATTAATTTAGTTTCTGAAGGAAATTTCAAGAAAATAAAAGCAATTTTAATTTTAATTAATTTTTGTGTTCATTTTAATCTTCTGTCGAATAGCGAAAGGAAAAATGATCGGATTTGAGCGAAAGTGGGTATTTTTTTCAGAAAATTAGAATTTTCTATAAAAATGGAACAAATATGAAAAAAACTAAGCCTCAGGTGCACACGTTGGTATTAAAGGAATCTATGTTAAAAATTTCGAATTTTTGAGGGCAATATAAGTAGGTCTTTTACGATCCACAGACAGACAGACTCTTTCTTTTATTATTATAGATTAAAAAATCATTCTATCATCATTATCATTAAAAAATCATTCTATTATCATTATCATTAAAAAATCATTCGATAAGTATTTTAAAACTTTATACTAACAAATAGTTTATAAAGCGTATTTCAACTATGAAAGCCATTTGTGTACCAATTACAACAGTAGGGGAGGGTGGCATGAATGAGACATTTTTAGTTCCACATTTGTTTACACTTTTGAAAAAGCAATAATTTTATTTTAATAACTGATAAAGAAACATTGAAATGTTAGCATATAGAAAAAATATAATTAATTTCAAATAAATTTGACATATTTAAAAATTTAAAAAATCTACATCCTATAATCTGTCAAATTTATTACTCATAGTGTCATGAATGGGAAAAGCTGGGTAACGAATGGGACAAAATAAAAATAAATAGTTTAAAGTAAGTTTAAACATTTATTTTTGCACTGCATTGCATTTAGTAAAACACAAAACACTTTGGAATATCTATATTAATAAGTGCATTTACTTTAGAGTTAAAATTTTGCATTCAAAAAGTTCAAAACTTCTATCAAAGGTAAAAAAAATGAGCTAGTGCGCACAGTTATACTATGAAACTTGTCGATTTCCCCATTTCTGCGCAAACACTGCAGTTTTACATGACTATCTTCAGGTTTTATTCATTGGTGTGCTTGCAATTTTAGCAGATATGTTTTCGCTAGCTACAAGTCAAGAATATGGGACTGTTCCATTCATGACTTACCCACATAGAAGAAGCCCCCATTAAGAGAAGTCAAAAATCTGTTTTTAATTGAACTTAAAATTACCGTTACTGCTATATCCTTCATTAATACAAAAAATAGTTAACTTACCTCTTAAAAGTGGCATCCTCGCTTAGCCAAGTATCGAGCATGTATGTATGCATATCTTCGATTGCTCTCACATGATGGCTTCTTCTTCAGGGGCCTCTTCGTGAATTTCAGAAAAGACCTCTTCC
This sequence comes from Oedothorax gibbosus, assembly GCA_019343175.1. Classification (NCBI taxonomy): domain Eukaryota; kingdom Metazoa; phylum Arthropoda; class Arachnida; order Araneae; family Linyphiidae; genus Oedothorax; species Oedothorax gibbosus. The sequence goes on from JAFNEN010001894.1 coordinate 7,498, forward strand.
AGGTCTTCTAACGGAACTAAAGGTTAGTGCCGCTAGTCGACGGACCCAATTCCTTATTTCTTCGCACTCTTTATATTGTTTTTGCCAATCCAAGTTTCTTGGACCTAAAGAAAATATTACACTACATTAATTTTCTTTACGGTATTTTTTTTGGTTTTACGGTATTTTTTACGGTATTTACTTTGGTATTTTTGAGGCCTGTTAGTCTCATTCAATATTATTTTTTAAAGAATAGTTAAATAATAAATATTTGAGGGCTGGGGAGCCCAGTCGGTTAGGCATTCGCCTAGCATGCGGAAGGTCCCATGTTCGGATCCGGGCATCGCCAAAATAACTGCCGACCTATAAACGGGCCCGTGCAGCCAAAATTGTCCGACGAATACTTCCCCGTGTGGAGGGAGTGTGCGTTAAATATCCTTCAAAGTCCTAACGCTGCGTACGATGTCGCCCTTAATGGTTGCGTTGGGTGCCTACTCAGGTGTCGGCTCGTCACTTGACTGTGGTTCTAAAATACGACGCCCGTCGCCAATAGCCCTCGTGTAGCTCTAGTGCGACTATAATTCAAACTAAAACTAAATAAATATTTAAAATATCTTCTAGATGTTCATAAATAAAACAGTTTTTACATTAAAAATATTTACAAAGTTAGATTTTCTCTCTAAAATTGATGTAAACCATTTCAAAATAATAATATCGCAATAGTTAATTTGAAGTGATCCTTCACACAATAAGTGAAAATAAAATAAAAGGATTAAAAAAAAAAGTTTAGTTTAACTCACCTTTCTCCAAATACATTGAGTATAATGAAAAAAACATCCTTTAACATTTGATGCTGGAAACTCTCTTGAACAGCGTTGATCGCTGCCATCTCAAGTCAATAACGACATCTTGAACTTCAAAATTCAAACCTCTTTTTCGGGCTTCTTCTTTTACTGCAGACAAGCATTCTTTCATAGGTGGTTTGCCTTTTGTTTCCCAATAAACAAAACACCAAGGGAAATATTTGTCCAAGATACCGTCCATGGATGGTATAAAAGTTGTTTAAATACTTTTGGAGCTATCTTAAAGGTCCATCCATAAATAATTTTTTTCCACTGCATAGCCAACTTTTAAATTTTCAAGAGTGCAGAATATCTGAAATTTAAATGAAGTAATTAAGAAAATAAAATTTCTCTTAACATAGTAATCAATTGGTTGATTTAAAGGTTTCTTTAGTTGGAATTAAACCATCACTGTGTATTAAAACTCCAGAGCCACAACAACCAATATTTTTTAATAATTCCTAATAATATCTTTATTGTTGTAATATTATTGAATTTATTTAATCTATATCTTTAATATTTTATAATATTTTAAAGAAAAATAACGATTTAACAAACTTGCGATTTAACTAAAATTTAAAAAAAAAATGGTGCACATGTTTTACTAACTTGCGTTTAATTACTAACATGGCTCAATTTCTCTTTTCTCTTCACATTCTAATAGAAATTTTACGTCGCTTCGGAACGCATAGTTTACATTAATATTCACAATTAAAAACTTACCATAATTCTGTTATCTCCAATACCTTTCATCTACCATGAGAAAATCCGACCCATCTGTAGTTTTACTCCATATTCCATCTAATTGTAGCTCTTCCATTGTTTTGGGTAGAGGGGGTCTTACCGACGCTCTAACTTTGTACATATAGTTCTTGATTCCACTAAACGTTGGAATCTGCGACAAAACTTCAGAAGATGCATGGATACTTGAAAGAGTTTCCCTAGAAACACACCATCATTTTCAATCATTTTTTTAATATTACTAAATTAATTAATAACGATTACTATCAATCTCAAAAACATTTGGGGTTTAGTGAATGAATATTAATTTGTTCAAACAACGCACATATTATTTTTATTTTACATCTATATTTTTTTCGGACTTTATAAGTTTAAAGAATTCTACTTTACGTCAGTAACTGTGTATTAATTTTTTGTTATTGTCAATAATATCCTATGCACTTCTACTTTTATGGGTGTGCAACCAAAAGAAAATAGAAAATTTTAAATACTTGTATAGTTGTGGAATCGCAGTATTTGGTTGGTCCAGTATGTTTTGTCTTAGTTTTTGATGAAATTTTCTAACTTCGATTTCCGCCGGATTAGCAGCATGATTATGTTCGATGCCATTAGAAGATAAAACCATCTTTTCATCGGGATCAAGACAGACCGTGGACGAACACTTGGAAACTAAGCAGGTATAATACGATTTCTTTGGTGTTCTTTTTCCAATTCTAAAGAGATATCCATCCCGGAGCAAACATTTCCCATCCTTTGCCCTGCCTTGAAGGAAAACTGCTTGTTCCATCATTCAAATCGTGACTCTAAAATGAAAATATTTGTTACATACTATTCAAAATAACATCGTGCAATTTCTATGTTTAACCATGTTATGAATTCTGTAACAATAAGTGTAACTTACCTTATTAAGATAATTCCTAATATGTTGCAGCTACTCTTCCTGTGCGTTAAAAGTTGTCCTTTGGGGTCAAAGTCCAAAAATAATGAATAACGAGAAGAATCACTTCCAGTTTTAAAGGTTTTAAAACCCAGAAAGACCTAGATGCCTGTCGCCATATGAGACACCTTTGCTTCTTTTATTTATCCAACTCTTTTGTGTACATGTTATCATGTCAAGCCTTTGATTCGGTTGTAAAGCAGGCAGGTCTAAATGGATAGTGATAAATAGTAACTAGTCCCCCCTCAAAGAAGTTGACACTTTGAATAGTATGGTAACTTCTAAACTTCTTCAAAAGGGTTTCGGGGTGTGGCAATGACCGTTATCAATCATTCTCACAATAGAATTTTCCGAATTTCCTATTTACTGAAAAAATTTCAAATTACTTTAGGACAACAAAAACCGCCAAAATAAATTATCACAATGATAATTTGTTATTTTGAAGCATTTATACAGTTATACACGCTTAAACGTAAATCAAAACTAACCAGCTTTTTATGCAAAAAATGGAACGCTGTGTGCCCCTTTCTTAATAGACAAATAATGAACACATAAAGAATCACATACTGCTGGACGTTGTTACATAATTCCGAACTGATTTAATGACGAAAATAAATTTTTCTTCATGTATTCAATTTAAATATAGTTTCCCATGCGATTGCTGACGTTGAAACAGCGATTTTAATAAATAATAAATAAATGTCAATGTGATTTAACTGTGCAGACTGTTGACAGATAAAAAGAATAAACTAAACTCCTCGGCGCAGCAGCCCATTACTAGGCCAAGGCCTGCCGTGCCCATTTCAGCTTTCGTGACCTAGGGATCTGGGGTGCTAGGCATATGTCCCGGTAAGGTGGTCAGCCTCACGCGGAACCCCCAGTGTTTAGTTCCCAAGCATGCTTGGTACCCATTTTATCGACTCACTCAAGGGATGAAAGGATGGGTCAACCTCGCCCAATCCGGGATTCGATCCCCGGACCTGTGTCGTGGCCAGGGGTGCCTACAAGGGGGGGTCAACGACGCAGACTGCGTCGTTGAAATTTTAGGGGGGGGTTGAAGTTTTTATACAAATTATTAATAAACAGCCAATCTTGATAAAAAAAACTCAGCTAACTCTGATTCTTACTCATTATCTGCCCCCCCCCCCCCACCACCCCCCCCCCACCAGCCGACGCAACACCGGGGGGGGGGGGGGGGGGGGCTCAGAACTTGTACTCTGGCGAATTTTTATTTGGTTTAAAATAAAACACAAAGTGGCAAGATAATCAAAAGTGGCTCCAATTTTTTTTTATATTTTTGCCTTCAAAGAATAGGGATGGGCAACCATAATTCAAAGCAACACCAGGGAAAAAAGGAGTTATAAATTATGTTCGTTGGCGTCTACCAGACGATACGATTTCTGCCAATTATTTCCAATAAACAATCCGATCACTGTAACAAAGTGTAAACACTCATAAATCGCACGCAGTTTATAAAACATTTCGGTGAATTGATGACGTTCGCATTATAGTTTGCCAATGGAATCAATGAGATATTCCCGCCATATTTTGCAGCTGGCTCATAAATCTTTCGAACTTAACTTTGTATAACATTTTTACGCATTAATGACCTTCGGATAATATTTTTGACTTTTTCCCGACAAATTAGACTCGAAGCCAAAATAACTAAATGATTGCTTGAGAATCAGTAGGAAAATACTTGTCGTCTTGTCTCAAATGTGACGGGTCTGGGTAATTGAAGATAATTAAATAGTGCAATTCCGAGTTCCACGGTAAGAATTTTGTTATATTTAACTTTAATTTTTTAAATTTTAGGTTTTTTTTAGTGAAGCAATCTCTGTAAACCTTATAAAATAATTCTGATGTGTTTGATAATGTCAAATGTGTTGCATTAAATAAAAAGCTATACCAAGATAAACTTTTTTTATGCATTAAGAATTGAGGGAATGAATTGGAAGCCGTTTTTGAATGGATCACGTGTCCGGCTATTTTTATTGTTTTAAAAAAATAATATAATTACATAAATTTTGAGCGGAATTTTTTACCAATTATTTAGATTCCGATCGCTTTGGCTGTAAAGAAAACCTTTTTAAAGGAAAATTAAAAATAGCTTGTAATTCCGTATTATAAAAGATATTCCAAAAGGTGCTTCCCTTTTTCGATTAGGGGCAACTCTGCTTTGACCTATCAGTAGAAAAATATTTAAGAAGACAGTCAGTACTGGGGTTTTAATTCTTGGGATAAAGTTAAGTTACCCCATTCGATGGTACTTGAAATATCATTTTACTATAAGGTTTTCTATATACACCGTAAAGATGTAGTTAGAGGCTACTTTGGTTAGGTACTCCCATTTGCCCATACAAATAAAATATCCTCACCTGTTTTTTTTAGGGGGGGGGGTAATAATTTTCTAGGGGGGGGGGGGTGCGTCGTTAGCTCTGGGGGGGATCGGCACCTCTGGTCGTGGCAATGCAAAGCACTACCACTAAGCCACTGGCACTCAAAGAGAAAGAAGTGAAGGTCGCTGATGTCATACCTTTGTAATACAGAATATTTTTTTAATCGGACGGATAGTACTGAGTTTGATTTAGTACTGAGTTTGATTTGAGACGGAGCACAGTGGGGCAAAAGTCGCAAAAGATGGCCAAAAGTATTTGACGGATTTTAAACGAACTATGAAGTATTAGATTATGTTTTATGAACTATTTTAAGAACAAAATTGAGTCAAAATAAGTAAAATATATATTCATTATTAAATATTCGGTTGATATTATTCTGCATATTTTAAATTCTTTGTTACGGACTTACTATTTTTACTTTTTATTACTATACTTTACTATTACTATTATTTAGGGTATGTTTCAGACATTATGTATAGAATATATTTAGTGAAAATAAGTCATGTTCAAATTATTTTTTTTATTTATGATCAAAAACTCAAAAAAAAAAAAAAATTGCGCGTTTTTAATGATTTGGAATAGCAGCCAAGTGAAGTAATTATCCAAACAATAAACAACATGAGAGCGCTTTCTTTTTTATGCTCAACTCCATTTAAAATCAGGGCCGGATTTAAGGTTTGCCGCTTGTAGGCTAACGATTGATTTTTCGCCAGATATAGTTTTCTTTACTTTTTGTTTCTTTTTACATATTAGAATCATCTATGTACCTTTACACTCAAATCGAAAGCGAAATAATACGCGAAATAATTTTTTAAACCGTTCTACTATTTTTCTTACAACTTCCAAATCCGGGGGGAGAGGGTGCAATTGCCCTCGCAACTACCATGTTTACAACTAAATATTAGTACTATATGTACGTTTACGATTTACGCATTAATTTAAATTATTAGTTTTCTTTCTTACGACGAGATTTCACTTGAAACCATTTATATAGGTTCTAAACTTTATCATAGAACATATTTTAGCGGGGGGATAGGGGGGATTTTTTTTTATTTAACCCAAACGTCTACAGTTAAACTATTGAATTATACGGAAAAATGATTAATTTTAAATGAAATATTAAAAAAAAATACGATAAAAACTCATAATAACTAAAAATAACATAACATACCTTCAGGTGTGTTTTGCATTTTTAATCTCTATTTTTAAAACGCACAAAATTCTCTGTGACTGTTAAGAGTCAAAATCACGTTTGAAATGATCATCCTTTGTTTTTCTAGTATACAGTTCAGTTTTCTAGTATACAGTTCAGTTTTCTAGTATACAGTTCAGTTTGTTTTTGTATTTCAGTTCTCTATATACATCGTCTTTTAGGAGGAGAGAACTTCTCTGGAGCAATTTATTTGTGGCAGTAAATTTATTTGTAGGTAATTATGCGAGAAACCAAAAATGTTTCACTCTAATAAGTAAAGCAAAAATATTTTAATACATTATTTTAGCCTTAACTTCTCTACCTTTAACTCATTAACGACGATTGGCAAGAAAATTTGCCACGCGAAAATGAGTTTTCTGCTTATCAACCTAAACAAAATGTATAAGACAAATGAAGACCATGTGTGTGTGTGTGTGTGTGTGTCCTGAATAATTAATATAGAACAAATTAGGTATCGAACAAATTAAGTTACACGAAACCCGGATCTTAAACTTAAAGTTAACATTTTTATACGGAAATGAAGGTGTTAAGTTCGTTCACAAAGTCTTCCTTAATAGGCTAAAAAATAACTTAAACTTAAAAATTGAACTTTTTTTATTTTGATAAATACAAAAATGCTAGTGCATTTCAGTGACCAAAGATGGACGCATTTTGGTATAACATTTCCAAATGAACATTCCAAAGCTTCCCCCCATTGTAGTGTCCTCTTCCGAGACACGCCTACTTCAGAGTTGGGTTCCTTTTCTAAACACGGCATAACACCTGGTAAAAGAAAGTCGAAAGAAAAATACGGTTATTTAATCATTAATTGATAAAGTTTTAAAATAGTACCGCCATCTGCTGCATATTTTTGGCATTTTAAAACTTCAAAAATATGTAATTAAATAACTATGTCGATAACATTTTCGTTTCAAAATTGTTTCCTTTGGATGTTATGTTGATTCCCATACATGGGGAAAAAAGGGCTAACATCGCAAAGCAAATATTCTTGCGGAAGTTGTGATTCCAAAACTAATGCATTAGCTCTAAGGGAATGACAGTCCCTCGTAAGGGGACATGAATTTCAGAAAACTAACTTCCCCAATGTTAACCTAAGGCGAAATTGGATAAAAAATTTCATGACTAGCATCAACAGTTGTTTACCTATTGTTTCCGAATTTGTTTGTATGCATTGGTATTGATAAGCACTACATTCGTGTGTAACAAAATGCTTGATATATTTTTTTTTAATTATTTTTAATCTTTGTAAGCCATCGTTTTGCTTGTCAGTTTATAAAAAACGTTCTCATTAATTTTGAGACAATTTAAAAACGCAGCTGTATGGGACTGACGATCCCTCTTAAGTCAATAAAAAGTTTTCTTCATAAAGTTTACTATTTTTCAGGTATTACTAAGAGATTCAGAATTTCTCGATATGAGAGAATGAAGGCCTTAGATAATGACAACTCGAGGATTCGGCGGACCTCCAAGAGCAAGGAAGTGAAGTCGTGTGTTGCTCATTTTGCATACACTTTCACTGGAGGCTTTCCAAGGAGAATATCCAACATTGTCGAGGAGGAGGTTGATTCACTCTGCCAGCAAATGGGGGGCATGGACACTGAAAGTACATCCCAAGAGGTAATATATTTAGTTTAGATATAAATTCTCAAAGGATTATAAAGTTACTTTTAAAAAGTAACTCTCCAAGTTTTAACCAAACCAGAATAAATCAATATAACTATGACCTTACGTATACTTCAATCAAACAGTAGTCCCCTCATAAATAGCTGGTAAGAGCTTTTTTTTATTGTAACCTAAAAAGCTATTTAATAATTAGTTAAAATTTTTATTGTTCTGAACTGTCTAAGGAGTTTGCACCATACAAGACTTGAGTTGCTTACATGACTGAAATGACAATTATACTATAAAATGAATGTAATGCCATGGAATACTATTTGTTTTGCTTCTTTACCACAATCTGTTACTGTCTAGCCATCTTGATCCATATATGGGCTGGTGAATGCTAAATCTGTTGTGGTTCAATGTTCTGCCACTGTGTTCTATACTTTGCTACTCACCAGTAGCAAAGCATATACGCAGCATTGGGTTCCCTTTCAGGGTTGGGTCATGTCACGTTACTGCAGTTCAGCATGGATAGCATGGTTGGTAGAGTGTCGTACTGGTATCCCTTAGGTTGCGAGTTCGAGCAGTGCCAGCCGAAAATATCTGTGTACGCTAATGGTGACTGGTGCACGCTAAAGTCCGTCATGGTCACTAAGTCCTCCAAATTCCCATATCAAATCAATACCTCTGGGTGTGACAAGCCAATTCTTTTATCATATTATTGGCCTCGGCCTCTAAAATTAGAAGGATCCACTCACAATTATCCACTGTCCTCTATTGCGTTGCTTTCGAACAAGGGAACCTGAGTAATAGACCCAACACAGACAGCCTGGTAGTAGGGCTGCTCTTTATCACGTTGCTGTCAAACAAGGAATATGTAGTTGACTTGAACGAGGAACTTGAGTAATAGACTCGAACAAGGAACTCGAGTAATAGACTTGTACGAGGAATTTGAGTAATAGACTAAAACAAGGAACTCGTGTAATAGACTCCAACAAGGAACTCGTGTAATAGACTCGAACGAGGAACTCGAGTAATAGACTAAGAACGGGAGAGGCGTGGTAGTGGAGCTGCCCTCCATTCCGCATGAGGAAGCAATGAACACTTTGGCTCGGTATAGAGAGTGGCTCCTAACGCTGCATCATTTCAGGGATATGGGGTTGGTACATAATTGCATCAAAGGCAGAGGTGCCTTAGCCCTAAAATACCCTCACCAAAAAGACGAGACATAACTCTGTTACAGTTACTTGGAGGCCCACTGGCTTATTGGTAGTGCTTTGCATTGCCACGCTGCAGGTACGAGGATCGCGTCCGGAATTGGGCAAGGTTGACTCATCCTTTCATCCCTTAAGTTGGTCGGGATAAAATGAGGACCAATATCTCCCAGTCTGGAGACCTGTTGGCAAGATAAAATTAAAAAGTTTCTGCTTATATCTTTAAAAAGCTTCCTGGACTTCTTATGCAAAAAAACTCCCGCTAAACTTATTAAAATCAAAGGTAATGTGTCTGCAAAAAATACATGTTCCGTAGATCTAATATAGCTACCTACAGGACTCCAATATTATTGAGGTTCTATGATATCGCTAATACATAATGTGACCAGACGTCCCGTTTTTGGTGGGACATTCCTGCTTTCTATCTCACTGTCCTGCCAAAAGGCACCGCTTTTCTGTTACAGTTCTTCAAAGTCCATAAAAACAGAGAACATATAAATAAAATATAGATTTTACAGCAATTGTGTGTGTATTCTTGGTTAAAATGACTTTAAAGTTATTAGTATTCTTTTAGCAACTCGGTGTCCGAGAGGTATGTATTACATGTCTGCCTCATAACCCAGGTAGCACAACAATGTTGGCCGACATTCTACCGACATCGGCCAACATTGCGAAAGTCGAGGAATGTTGAACGTTGTAATCGCGACATCTGTCAACATTCGCAGGCATTGGGAATTTTTTAAAATTAGTATGACTTTAAATTCATTTTATTTTGATGTTGGAAGAATGAAACAATAATGTTAATAATAATGCAGACAAGTTTTAGTCATTATTTAAAAAAATAATAATTTTTGAAAATATTCGAATATTGTGGGAACATCTGGCGACATTGTGGATACAACGTCGATAAAACAACATTGGCCAACATTGATCGATGTTTACTAGGTACTAGATTCACGTGAGTGTTAAGCCTATTAAGAAAACGCGGAAAAAGGACTTCTCCGAGTGCTTTAGGGATGTGAGGTTTTTTAAAAACGGGTTTTTAGGCCATAAGATGTGGCCGGCTATCGTTCAAGTTCGTAGTTTTCATTGATATTAAAAAATAGAAAATATTATCGAGAGTAAAAAAAGTCATTGTTCTGCTTTCTACACGTGCACGTTAATTAGTTATGACAAAAAACAATAGCAGAATTTTAGAATTTTTTAAGCGAATGACATTTCAGAAAAGCGAGAACGGCACTTTCGTGTAACCAATTAAAAGCGAGCAGGTGAGCAGAAATTTTACTTTTATGAGAGGGGAAGAATTATCGTAAAGAAAAGTTATTTGCATATTTTATAACGTCCTTACAATGGAATGTAGTATTCACGTTCTCAAAAACTGTACGGATAATTTACAACGATGTTCCAGAACAAGTTTGGAAAAACTAAAACACTGTGCCACTGAGTGGCTTTCAACAGACGATGTTGAAAAAGATATAGCTAAAAAACTCAAAGGGGATATTGAAGATCAAGATGCTCTATCTAGAATTAACTTTCATAGAAAATGCTATATGAAATTTACAGACAAGAATCGAATATCTTCTGCCAGCAAACGCAAACTCAAGGGTACAAAAAGTCAAGCACACTCAACAACCGATGGTGCAAAAAACGTTTAAGAACACAAGGAAACCCCTACCAAACCCTTACTCCGCAGTAATGTGGTTTCAGTTCCTAAAACATCCAAAAATGTGCTGCCAAAAATCTGCATTATTTGTAGGAAAAATAAATTTTAATTTGAGAAACTTTCTGGTAACCTGTCTAATAATGTGAGGGTTATATATTTAGGTAAGCAGCTGAGCTTAAAATACAAATACCTTTCCTTTAATTTACTCATAAATCAAAAAATAATTTTCAAAATAAAACGGTTAAACAATAATTATAACCATTGTTAAATGAGAAAATAATTTCGAAACCAAAATCTTGTAATTTAATTATAACATTTTTATATTTTAAGCAATAATCTTAAGCTAATTTCTATTTTGAGGTTGTGCTGAATATTGGAATGAAAACTATATTCAAATAATGTCTAAAATAATATAAATACTTCTAACGTGGTTATATATTCATGTAAAAATAAAACTTTCAGAAAAGTACAAATATTGTGTGTGCAAATTTCAAAACGGATATTTTAAAAATTTCATAAGCTCCTACTTTCCTGTATAAGTATTATCATTAACATTTAACATATGGTTTATAAAGTGCAAAAAATTCATAATGATAACCTTAGTAAAGATTGTTAAGCTAATGTTGGATTAAATTTTTTTTAATAATATGTATTATTTCATAATTGTGTAAGATGTTTTAGTGAATCATCAGGCATAAAAATTAATGATGGACTATTTGATCAATTTTATTCTTGGTAAAGTGTAAATATCAAATCCCACATATTGTATTCAGTGCTATAGTAAATAGAGACTTGAATAAATATATAGCAGTCTAATTAGTTATTAATTTTATGATTTGTTTTTTGTGAAACATTTCGTACAGAAGCTTTAGCAATATTTCTAAAGCTTCTGTATGAATTAATAATTATTTTTTTAATGTATTAAAGTAGAAAATACATAACTATCTAAAACATGAAATTTAATAAAGTTGCATGTAAAAAATATTTTAAGTGAAGTTTGTGCATAAGATTTACAGATTTTGACAAGAATTTAACAGTTTCTCTACACTTAAATTATTTGAAATAAAACCTATAGTATACAAATGGAGGTTACGTAAATATATTTTTATTCAACTCTACATACAGTAATTTTTCGTCTTTTAATGGTATCGACCATCCCTATATAAATACATCCAGAGATGTTGTGTAGTTAACTTTAAACAATCTGGGAAAATATGTGCTATGTATCATATATTTAATATATGAATAATAATACGTAAAATTGGTTTTAATTTGACTCTGAAGCAGTACAGAAAAAAATAGCTATGTCGTGATGTCGTGTTTTATATAGCTGTCTGAATTACTAGTTTTTAAAATTACAATAGTACTAATAATACAATATTTCTTGATTAATTTTGATTTATTTAACCTATTGTTAATTGTTTTACAACATAGCATATTGACATTGGCCAACATAAAAATGACACCCTTGCGAATATTGTACAACATCGGTTTACGACATTGATCAACATTAGTCGTACAACATTCATGGGCATTCTTTTACAGTACTTCTCAATTATACATTTTTCCATTCCCTTCGCATAACTTTTTAAATCTGTTCGTTGAGTAGAAAAAAAAATTATTTACAAAGGTAATTTTCTTTATATTTATCTAATTAACAAAAAATTTGTTAATTAGATAAATATAAAGAAAATTACCTTTGTAAATAATTTTTTTAATAAAAAATTAATAATTATCTTAATAATAATTTTTTTAGTAAATAATTTACAAAGGTAATTTTCTTTATATTTATCTAATTAACAAAAATTTCGTTAATTAGATAAATATAAAGAAAATTACCTTTGTAAATATTTTTTTTTCTACACAACGAACAGATTAGTTAAAATGTTATGCGAAGGGAATGGAAAAATGTTTTATTGAGAAGTACTGTAAAAGAACGCCCATGAATGTGGTACGACTAATGTTGATCAATGTCGTAAACCGATGTTGTACAATATTCCCAAGGGTGTCATTTTTATGTCGGCCAATGTCGATATGCGACATTGTACGACATTGATAAATGTTGGCCAATGTCGTAAAACGACGTCGTACAATATTTGCTAGGGGGGTCTATTTTTATGTCGGCCAATGTCAATATGCGATGTTGATCAATGTCGTGAACCGATGTAGTACAATATCTGCAAGGGTGTAATTTTTATGTCGGCCAATGGTCGGTCGTAAAACGACGTCGTACAATATTTACTGGGGGGTCCATTTTTATGTCGGCCAATATTGACACCAATGTCGGCCAATATTTTTTTTTAATATTGGCCGACGTTGGTGTGCTACCTGGGAAGCCCACATTTGCAGGTTCGAGCCCCAGCTGAGTCGTCAGATGTTCCGGATGGGAAAATCGTGGGCACGATTGTCATATGATTATAGCATGTAAAAGATTCCTTGAGTTACCCACCTGGCTTGGGTTCTTTTGGAAAAATTAAATATCTGCATAATTTAATTTCCACAGAGAGCTCAGATTCATTGTAATCTGAGTGTCAAAATTGGTATAACGAGACTCGCCTATAGATGGTGCCACAGAAAAAAATGGTCTCTCATTTTTGGGTAATATGCCGAGTCTGCTTAGGCTTAGCCGCTAATAAAGCAGGAAGGGAAAGAAGTATTATATATAAAAAATTGTGGACAGATAAGGAGTGTGAATGTCCTGATTTTTGGTTTTGAAAATCTGATCACATTACTAATACAACAGCAGTTAAATGTTGTGTTTTCATTATTTCTGTTATAGCGTTCAAGAATCGAAAGAAAAAAGAGGCTTTTGAATCATCTTCGTGACGAGAAAGGAAGACTGGAAAAAAAAATGCAGTGACTGAAAATATGTATGTTTTTTAACATATTATATCACTTAAAAAAATTCTAATTTTATATTATGTGTTGGTGTTTCGGAAGAAAGTTTAGAACTTTTTTTTATGTTAAGCTAGAAATGAAGTTATCAGGTTTTGTTTGCAAACTTTTTGTTGGTTGAGATTATTTTTGGATATTCAGAAGATCTGGATTTTTTGTTGTTGTTATGCTATTGCTTTGCTTACACTTAAATAGTTTGCAAGTATTTTGTTTATAAAAACATCAAGGCATTTTTTAAAATAGTTATGTTTGTGTTATATCGTGTTGATATTTTTGAAAAATAAATGTTTGGCTTTCGAAGATTCTTGCTTATTTGTTCTATAGTATTATCAACTCTACACGCTTCAATCAGAATAAGGTTTTTGAAATATCAGATCTCCAATTTTTTTCTTATATTTATAAATTGAGTGTAAATCGTAGCCAGTAGTAATTTTTTTTTAATAAATTGAAGATTTTAAAAACCTTAAAATAATCATTCAATGAACGGAATAGGAATTGAGTTGCATTATCGTCGCAATAGAGCTACATGAAGGCTTTTGGGGAAAGTCAAGTGATGAGCCGACATCTAAAGGAAGCAAGATCATAAACAGTGTTGGTACTTCGAAGCATATTTAACGTGCACTTCCTCTATGCAGTATTATTTGTTGGACCTTTGGCTACACAGACCCTTTTTAGGTCGGCAGTTATCTTGGCAATGCCTGACCCAAACCAGGCATTGCCAAAATCACCCATCATAGAAGATCCTTGCGTCTAATTAGCCAACTTTTATTTTTATAATCGATTTGAAAAAAACACAGACTGGTATTTAAAACAAGAAGTTCATAAAGAACTAAAATAGCCTACTTTCCTGTTACTTAAATACTTACTGAAGTTCTGATCGGGAAAAAAAAAACTAGGTTCCTAAAGTAATATCATCAACAGCCATTTCTACACTAGATTT
>JAFNEN010001895.1:0-21266 GCA_019343175.1 Oedothorax gibbosus
GCAAGTGTTGAGGAGAATTATAAAAGCCTGGAGAGTGTAGACTTTCGTATCAGTTTCTTAAAAATGACCAACAAATCAACACAAATACCAGAAGTGATTGACGTTGAGGACGATTCGTATCCCATTGAGGACGATTCGTATCCACTGTTGCGGTATTTATTGACTACCGAGATGCCAGGGACCAACATGCCAGCTACCAACATACCAGCTACCGAGATGCCAGGGACCAACATACCAGCTACCGAGATGCCAGGGACCAACATACCAGCTACCGAGATGCCAGGGACCAACATACCAGCTACCGAGATGCCAGCGACTATACGAATAAACATTCCAGGTACCAACATGCCAGGGACCAACATTCCAGGATGGATTATAGAATTTAAAATATTTTAAAGTAATAAACCATCAAAAGAACTCTATTGTAATATTACAACAATCCAAACTGTAATATATCGCATAAATAAATATTCTTTCAAAAGTTTTATTTTCATTTTTAAAAAAGTTTCTCCTACGTCTAATGAAAATGGCAACAGTGAAAATATTTCATATCAACATACAAGGATTCCGTAGTGAAATATATTTGACATCATTTCAAACTGATCGATGTCGCAAAAATAAATTTATTTTAATTTGTTATCTAAAAGAATTAAAGTTTCTCGAGCGATTGTTGCGAATGGCAAATGTGATTTAATTCTAATAAAAACAGGGCCTTTAGCTATTTGTAATTCAAAGTTTTAAACGCCAAAATTAACTATTTTCATTAATCTTCTTTCTCAGATTTAATAATTAGACTTTATTGTTTGCTAAATTTGTTTGAAGTTCGAAGAATAATGATGTAATCTTTTTTAATAAATATTTTTGTCGCCACAATTTCCCATTTACATTTCTTTCGAAAATTCACTTATTTATAGTTTGTTAAATTAATTTACAGTTCAAAAAATTTATAATTTGTACAATTGATGCTTTAAAAATAACAAGTAGGTTTGTAACAGAATCTGTCACTTAATCCGCTTCCACACAACAGTTGTGTTTAACAGGTAAAACACACAGCCTTAATATTCTATATTAAACATTTACATGCTAAATTTGGCTAGTTTCATTTATTTTATTTCGAAAATTCAATAATTATTACTTATCGTTTGCAAAAATTAATTTATATTTCAAAGAATAAATATGTAATATTCCTCGCTTTTAAATAGAATATAAAATATTTCTTATCAACGTACAAAGAATCTCGTAGTGAAATATATTTGACGTCATTTCAAACTGATCACAAAAATAAATTTATTTTAATTTATTGTCTGAAAGAATTAAAGTTTCTCGAGCGATTGTTGCGATGGCTATGGTGATTTAATTCTAATAAAAATGGCTTCCTATGCTTTTTAAATGAGCATTAAATTGTGCAGTTTTTTTACATAATTGAAGTACTTCGAATTCGAATTCTTTTCTGAAATTTTCAATGTATTCTAATTTCGATGCGCTGATTTTTTTTGACGTATCACACTTGTCCGTAACATTTGTAGTCTGGACTATGAAAGTGGGTGACAGACGGACTGAATGATTATCATACCCTTCATTTTTTACGTTATAAACGTAGTGTGGAAGCTAAACGTGTTTTTATTTTAAACATTGGTCTGTCTGCCCAATTAGTATGCTCATATTTCTAGAAAATTTCTTGGTCTAGTAAAAACCGCTAGTAGATAAATCATGTTAAATCTTTTTAAGAAACACCCCAATATACAAAGCTTTATAGTCCAGAAAGAAAATGTTTGCATAAAAATAAATGGACAATAGAAATTCCGATATTTATTAAAGCTTGCGACGCCCCACGCCTTGTTGAAGCGTAGAAAAAACAATTAAAAGATGGTGAGCTGACCTCGGAATTTAGTTTAGATGTGGGAAGCAGCTGCTTATTTTTGACCCGGAAGCTGGAAAAACAGGATTAAAATGTGTAGTGATGACGCAGTTATACAGATGATAATTGATGCGGGTGGTGTGTGATAACAATTGTTTCGTGCTAACGCAAATGGTCAAGTATAAAAATGCTCAAATTTAGCTTTTAATAAAAATTTTAGAGCATAAACTTATTTTGGCATTCCTTGTTATGATTAAGCAAAACAAAATACACATGATAAATATTTTTTTATTGAACTTTTAGTGACTATAATCAATTTTAAAAAGCAAGTTCTATCTAGTGATGTGTCATACTTTCATGTTATAGAGATTTGTTTAAACTTGAGACCCCAAGCCCTCCCTATGATACTGCCTTAGATAGTCGAGTAACAGTAAAAAAAATAAAACAAGGCTAAAACCCTTTGAAAATATTTTCTCATTGTTTTATCACTATATTAGTATTTAAAATACACAGAGCGTTTCAAAAATATATCAAGTTGCCAACTGTAGCTTAGAATGTAACTTTCAGAAACTGTATTTTTGGATTCACCGTTATTATTAAGCCAAATAGCAAATTCACAAAATGCACCTAACAAATAATTTTTATGGAACTGTTCTTGACTGCCATCAACTCTACAAGATGAGTTATGCATATGGATAAGTGTCTCACTTTCATGTTTGATTATTTTTATTAACTTGAGTACCCCTCCCCCCCCCCCATAGTACTGCCTTAGATGGTCGACAAGCAAAAATCAAACCAGGACCCTAAACCCTTTGAAAATCCCCCCCCCCCGATCTTTTATTACTATATTTAACATACAGAGAGCTTTTAAAGAATATGTGTGGTGGTCAACTTTAGCTTAGAATTTAACTTTTAAATCAGAAACTGTATTTTTGGATTCACCGTTATCATTAAGCAAAATAACAAATTCACAAAATGCACCTGAACAGTGAACATTGATATTTATGGAACTGTTTTTGACTGCATTCAAATCTACAAGATGAGTTAGTTCTATCTATGGCTGAGTGTCACACTTTCATGTTTTATTATTTTTTTTTAACCCACCCACACACATTATTTCAGACTGTCCACTGGAAAATATATAAAGATGCCAATAAAATCTGCAATTTTGTGTTACAAATTTTTAGGTTAAACATTTTCTTTCCCAAAATACATGAAAACTAAATTTATGTGTCTTTTTAAATCTCATGCATGGTATGACAGCTTTTATTTCTTGTGAAATGTGTGTGTCAACAATATATTATACAATCAATTAGTAACCATAGTTTTTTTTTTACAAAGGGACCCCAAAAGAGCTAAATTGCATGGCAATAACTGCAACAATTTTTTTTTATTCCACAGAAGAATCTATATTTGAAAAATTAATATGTTAAGTTAATTATTAAGTTACCATTTAGTTAAAAATAGTCTGCAACTATCGTAAGATCGCTAAAACTTTGTTGTTTACTTATATGTTTGATAACCTTTATTTTTTGCCTGCCAATTTCCATTAGAGGCCTGCATTAAAAAGCTTTAACAAAACCATCAACTGTCTCTTAATTTTAAGTCGAGGTTACGATTTCTACGTAGATAAGGATAAGGTTTACGTTAGACGCTAACGCTATGCAACAAAGCATTTTTGCAAGGCATCCCTTATTCTTCGCGCATGCGTAATAAACACAAAATAAGGTTAGTGTTAGCGTTACGGTTTCCCCTTAACGCTACGCGAAAGGTTCCCTATTAAATCATCGCCGGCTCGCCGTTTCAAACAAAACAAGAAAAAAAAGTTTCAATCACCCGTCTGGTTTGGCGCCAATATCGCTTCAGTTGGCCTATTATAAATCGAATCTTCAAACAAATATTTTCTATTACAAATATTTTCTTTGTGCGTAATAAGGATCTAAGGCTTTTATACTCAGTTAGCATACGTCTTATGCTGTTAGTAGAAAGGCCAGTCAGTTCCGACGTTCTCTTTGTCAAGATGTTATCACTCATCAAAGAATTTTCTTCCTTTAATTTGTAATAGACATTCATCGCTATTACTTTGTCACTACTCTTTAAAGGCTTCCCCTTTTTATGAAGTTGAAAAGTATAGTTTTGATTCGTTCTTGAAGGAGTCGCCATTTTATTACACAGCAAAAACAATATTCGAACAAGTAATAGAAAAACGAGAGATTAAATATACAAAAGAAAATAAACTAAAAAAAACCCTAAAATTACGAAATTAAAAATCATTAACACAAAGCACTCAGAGAATATATAAATCTAAAAAAAAACTAAGGTAAACGGTAACTATCGAAATTAAAGAGGAGCGAAAAATTCACTAATACGAAATGTAGCTACAGCAACAGAATGATTTCCTCTTTGTGAGAAATCCAAGAGGGATAAATTTCCAATCCCAAGAATGTCAGTACTCAAGACATTTGTTTATACCAACCCCTAAAGTTTATGACAATTCGGGAACATAAGAGGGTGCAGAGAAAGAAGAATAAGCAGAAGAAAAGCGGTGCAAGTTTTAACCGACTTGCCCTGCTTTTTTTTTCTTCTGAGGAATAGTTAAGTTTTAATTTATTACTGTGACGTTCGACAGGTTCTAGGAACTCGTGTGCTAACTTTAAAGCCCGTAACCCTTTTATTTTGTGTTGTAGAATGGTTTCAGACAGAGAGAATAACAGACAGACCAATGTTCAAAAAACATCTTTTTTAGAATCCGCACCCTCCGTTTTTATCTGTACTACACACTTACACCTACTAAGAAATTCTGTAACAATAAAGTACGCTAATTAAGTTCACTGTAAAACTTTGGTGTAACCTTTACCCCATAAAACTGTTAGAAACAATTTGTGTAAAAATAGTAACCTAGAATTGTCATTTATATAAGAATAATAAACTTTCGAATAATTGTATACTATGTGTACAAATATTCAAATGACAACATTAACTACGTAAAATATCATTTTATTATAAGGTTTTCTTATGCCCAATATAAAAATTTGGTGGAACATTACTCCGTAAAACCGGTGGCAGCATGTACTGACACCAATATTGTGGAGTAAACGTTCCACCAAATTTATATAGTAACAGCGTTTTCATAACAAATGTAGTAATTTTTTTTTAATTCATTTTTTTATTATAACTGTAATAGGTTGTTTTTAAAAACGAAAAATAAGAAT
Source organism: Oedothorax gibbosus (assembly GCA_019343175.1). Classification (NCBI taxonomy): domain Eukaryota; kingdom Metazoa; phylum Arthropoda; class Arachnida; order Araneae; family Linyphiidae; genus Oedothorax; species Oedothorax gibbosus. The sequence goes on from JAFNEN010001895.1 coordinate 5,071, forward strand.
ACATCACAAAATCCCTTGCAAAAAAAAATAAAACTTATTTGTCTAATCTGTGTTTCTGACCATTGACTAATTCCACACAAACCCTCAGGGAACTTTTTAGTATTTGTCATTTATAGTATTCATTACTTAATGACAAATACTAAAAAGTTGTAATTTAATTTGTAATTGTTGGGGCTATAAATGACAAATACTAAAATTGGTTCCCATTAATTAAAACAGATGGCGCTACTGTCGAATGAATTCGAAAATAATCGCTTCGTACTTTTTTCGAACGGTGTATTTTCGAATTCATTCGACAGTAGCGCCATCTGTTTAAATTAATGGGAACCAAATTCGGAATCTTATATTTATAGCAGGGGTGCCTACAAGGGGGGGGGGGGGGGGTCAACGACGCAGACTGCGTCGTTGAAATTTTAGGGGGGGGTTGATTTTTTTTATAATTTTTTTTTAGCAAACTGTCTATTTTGACTAAACGAACTCAACAAATTCTTATTTTTTCTCAGAGTCTCATCTACCCCCCCCTGGTAACCAACGGAAGGGGGGGGGGGGCATTGTGTATGGTTATACCCAGCAGAACCCGTGTTCTGGAGAATTTTTATTAGGTTTAAAATAAGACAGGAACAATTGGCAAGAAAATCACAAGTGGCTTCAATTTTTGTATATTGTTTTTTGTTTATTGACTGCCAGAGAATTAATCAACATGCCAGCGACCATGCAAATCAACATGCCAGAGACCGACATGCCAGCGACCATGCAAATCAACATGCCAGAGACCGACATGCCAGCGACCATGCAAATCAACATGCCAGAGACCGACATGCCAGCGACCATACAAATCAACATGCCAGCGACCGACATGCCAGCGACCATGCAAATCAACATGCCAGCGACCGACATGCCAGCGACCATGCAAATCAACATGCCAGAGACCGACATGCCAGCGACCATGCAAATCACCATGCCAGAGACCGACATGCCAGCGACCATGCCTATATGGATTATAGAACTTAAAATCTTTTAAAGTTAGTGCTTAATTTACATAGCTTGAAAGTAAACAAAAAACACTATATTTTTTTTATAAAACAAACCATAGTTATTCCAACCTTGATCAACGTTGCTGACGTTCCTCACCCCCCTATATAAGCAGCAGATCCTCGTTGCAAGGAATTAGTGTGTTTCGGTTCTCTAGGAAAAAGCCCGATATCATGTCTGCGTCGTATGCATCCGTGTCTTATGACATATTCCTCCAGACCAAATTCATATCATCGTTGCTGGAAAAGAACAAAAAAACTTGTATCGTGTGTCAAAAGTGTCCTGCCAACAGCCCCACCATCCCATTAGATGTCTTGTCTTTTCACTTGACGACGGCGCATCTCATCCACTGCGGGCACAAATGCGTTTTTTGTTTTTGTAAGTTTCAATGGTGTCCGCCGAAAGAGGTTGGTATCAAGGTGCAAACTTCCTACTTGACGTTCGTAAAGCATCGCTACGAGTGTCTACAGAACTTGTTACAAGTCTCGAGCTGCGTCGCGACGCAAAAAGAGGATGTGTTTAGCCGCCGTCCGGCCATCCGTCTCCAGTTGCAGACCGACGCAAACTCCTATTTTTTGCTGGGAAAAAGGAAGACTTTGGACTGGAGGCTGCCCGACGCCCAAATGCTCCAAATCAAGACGTTGGACAAAAAGTGCAAGTTTACTCGACACGCTCAAATCAAGACGTTGGATAAAAAGTGCAAGTTTACTCGACACGCTCAAATCAAGACGTTGGACAAAAAGTGCAAGTTTACTCGACACGCGTCGCCGATGGAGGAATTGCCCTCTTTTCCAAACAGCGAAACACGAGAGACGATGGAGAAATTGTCCTCTTTTCAAAACAACGAAACACGAGACACGATGGAGAAATTGCCCTCTTTTCAAAACAACGAAACACTAGAGACGACCCCCGAACACATCAACCGACAAGCATCGGAGTTGGCGAAAGACGAGGAATGTAAACGTTTGCGAAAGCAGCTTGACGAAACACAAGACGCGTTGCAGGATGCCCACCAGCAATTGCTTTACATTCAGGATTTGTTGCAAGAGATTCAAGAAGATCTTGTCGAACCCTCGGCCAACGATACAATAAGTTGGATTTTTAAAAAGATGTTGACATTATAACAAAAAGAAATGTATTTCCATATAAAAAATATTTAAAATTATTCAGTGTCAATTTATTTATTCTCAACTTTACCCCTCATTTCTTACACCGCCCCAGTTTTTGGTAAGAATTTAAAATTATTTAGTGTCAATTTATTTATTTATTCTCAACTTCAACCATCATTTCTTACACCGCCCCAGTTTTTGGTAAGTAAGATTGTATAATTTTATGTGTTGTCTGTAAGGGCCCGGGGGCCCCTTGGCAACCAATATTTTCGGTTTTGAAAATAAAGTTCTTTCTATATATTGTATTGTATAGTATATTTATTTTCCAGAATATATTGTATAGTTTATTCGTTTTTATACATTCTCGAACACACCGCAAAGCGATAGCGCTGTTTAAAACATCAACAAACCCGTGAACCGGAATATTTCTAGGTAGGTTGCTGGATACGGCAGGCCTTGGCCCACTATTGGGCTGTTGCGCCGAGAAGTTTAGTTTATATATTGTTACCATTTGCTCTTAATGAGTATGCATGACAAGTCTACAATTTTTTGGAAATCCATATAAGATTCAAATGATTCAAGCAGAAAGAAAAAATTTTAAAAAAAATTGTAAATTGTAAAATGTTATAAAATATTGACTAGCGTGACAGACATGACAAGGTATCGTGACAGACATGACAAGGTATCGTGACAGACATGACACCTGTCAAATTTTCTATAAACTTAAGAATTAATTCTCAAATATCAATAATGAATTCTAATTCTCAACAAAAAAAAAGATGTGTTTAAAATGGAATAGATGACATATTGGATAGACTTGGTTGGTTTAGAAACACAAAAAGATCCATCCATCTCTAGTCGTTTTCGAGATAGCACTTTTTTTTCGCAGGCGTCACGGTGCCCCATGTGTCGGCCGACTGTAATATATCTTCGTTATCTGATAAATTATCCACTTGATTAGCATATCTAAAAGATAACGCTTTTTTCAAATTTGGATATGGCGTAGGCACAATTACTCTATCCAAATCAAAGTTTTCAATATCAATTTGAAATAACGATATAGTCTTTGACACCAAAATGAAAGATTTTAAAATTTCTATAGTTTCAAAAGGTAATAGTTCCTGTTTCTGCAAATGTCTTGTAGATGAAGATAGTTCATAGTCATCGAATTTGCTATGTTCAGTAATGTAAATGTCTATTGGTGAATGTCCGGCGAGCATCTCGACGAGAGGATCACAAATATTCAACTCGTGTCGGGATCCGAGATTTGCCCTGCGTATTACGAGTGAAAATGTAACTTTAAAATATCGAGTCGCATGCCGTATCTCCCTTTATTTACCAACACAAATGGTCGTATAGCCTATCGATGGATACATCACGTCAAGGGTATCAGTTTGACATGTCCACCAAGTCAACATCAGAATTTGATCAAGAGTTGTGGGTGAATTTTTGAATCGACATTTTCAGTTTTTAGCCACTAGATGGTTTTCGTTTCAAACGATGCGAGTCGAAATGCATGCGTAAACATGCGTCTTGGCGAGACGCATCTTTGCATGTATCATTTGTGAAGTTGACATAATTAGGTCAAGAGTTTCGAGTCATAAAAGGATTGTAGCGAAAAAGCCATTTTTCACTTTTGTCATTTACGTGCCGAATGAATTGGATGACCTATCCAGAGATGCAGCTTGAAAAGGACTTTCCAAACATGTATCGCATGTCGGTATACGAGATTCGCCCTGCGTGTCTCGAGCAAAAAAACAAATTTTAAAAAATCGTGTACCATGGATATCTCGATGCGTTTAAATGCAAAGGTGGTCATGTTACATATTTAAAGATGCGTCTCGATAAGTTTAGGAAAACTGACGGTTCCATGGGTAGATGCGGCAAAGTGGTCACGAGTTATGAGGAAAAAACTGGTTAAAGTCGAAAAAGTTTTTTACCTAGTTTTTGGTTTAAATTTTAAACTATGCGAGTCGAGGTGCATACGTGAAAATGCGACTTGGCAAGACCTATCTGGACATGTCTCATTTGTGGAGATGCCATGATTTGGTCAAAAGCTTTGAGCCAAAAACCATTTACCAACGAAACGTTTGACGTCATCTCTCGTTGACATTTTCAATCCGATCGGATCATGTCACCCACGTACTGATGCGTCTTGACGAGACCTTTCCAAAACTACCTCGACCGACCCGCTACGAGAATTTGTTGACGAGTTATGAGCAAATAACCATGTCAAATTCCGGAATTTTGCGAGTAGCATGCGACGAATGTGTCGCACGTGTGTACTTTGTTTGGTGGCGTGATCATGGGGGGCGTGGCTGACCTCGATAAAGTAGTATATAAGGAGCAGCATTTTCGGCGAGAGCTCACTTGGGCCTTCGTGCTCGAAGCGGGAGGAACTCCCAAGAAGAAAGAAGATCGACGGAAGACCAGAAGACTTACCCATACTACGGGTAAAGGACCCCGTGTCGTCGCACTCGTCTCGGCCTCATCTATCGACACCCCCCTAGTGGGTCGACCTGGGGGTCTCATCTACAAGATTGCCAGAACATAGGAGTGTGACCTATCGTTATACTCGTCTCGACCTGGAGGTGACATCTATCGACACCATAGTCTCGGGATGGTCGACCTGGGGGTCCCATCGGAAGAATGTTTATCTACTCGGCACATAGGTAAGTAATATATCATTATACTCGTATCGGCCTGGAGGTCACATCTATCGACACCCCCTAGTGGGTCGACCTGGGGGTCCCATCTATAAAATTCCCAGAACATATTAGTGTGACCTATCGTTACACTCGTCTCGGCCTGGAGGTCACATTTATCGACACCATGGTCGACCTGGGGGTCCCATCTATAAAATTCACATGTACCAAGGGTGGTACATGGTTATAAACACCCCTGTGCGACCACTCGATAAAAAAAGTATGAAGAAATGCTTCCAGAGCTTAGATATTTTGGCCATGGGGGGTCATGTACCGACCCTGGTACACGGATTCAAATTGGTTTAGGGCCGTCGAGTGACCCCTCAAAACATGCCCCGAGCCATCGAGAATTTGTCGAGTGTGGACCTCTTTAGATTGTGGAGGTGCGTCAACGTTTCTCTCTCCCCTCAGCATGACGAATCCAGTCACTGCCATATACCGCGAAGATAACTCTCAAATACACATCTCTCCGTCGCATGAACACTACCCGTCTGTAGTCCGGGACTTTATCTTACCACATGTGGATTTCTTCACGACACTGGTCGTTGTAGCCGGCGACGACGACTATGCCGTAGATGACGTCACCGAAATTGAATTTCGTTTCGTTCAGGAACACCCGTCACTCTTCGCAATCACACACTGCAACGATTATCATTTTTTAAAATTCTATATGGTTAAAAACAACCTCGTTTCGGCAAATGCACCGCTCGATGTGTTGGATAACTTTTTGTGGCAGGATTATGAACTGTACGGAATCATGCTGCAAGAAAGAAGCAGTTTGGTGAACATTTCGCGAGATGGATTCGAAACACGTATCGTGCTGACCGACTGGGATGACGAAGACATAGATCCAGAGGTCCACACGCTGATCGGACATCTTGGTCAAGGGGACGGACACGTTCAAAATCCCCTGGCATTACTTCCAGTAAAATAGGTAAAAGGGTTGACATCGATCGGGTCCATGACTGTGCTAGTGGAGACGAGGGATGGGTTGGCTAAAGCCCTCGATTCTCTCTGACTTAAGTACCGACACTGTTTTCCCCGGCGCTTTTATGCCGCTTCGTCTTCCTATTGGACGTCCAGAGTCACGTGTGAAAGATGCGACATCTTTGGTATTTCTTGGAAAGGGGATTTAGTTCGGAATTGCGGTCTTGTGAGTGTCATCGTTTTTGTTTCGGCGAAAACTTGCTAACTATGTTTAGATAATTTTTTACCAAGCTAGTTTTTGATAGATGAAAGACTATTTCATACGAATATGCCGAATTGTTGTGCTTTTGGATGCGCAAACAGTTAAAAAAAAAAGGATTTAAATTGTATCGCTTACCAGTTGGAAACATACACTAAAAAAATATGCTTTGATATTGATTTTGACAAAGACGAAATTTCTATAGAAACTGTAACTGTACCTCAACTGCCAGAAAGTGCACTCTATTATTTATGTGGATGTATTGCAAATATTATTTTAAATCGAAGTAAACTTTGTTCCCTTTGTAAAAATAATTTATCTAATAATAACTGTGTAACTGCAAAACAATCATTTTCAAAACTGACAGATCAAATGAAGAGCAAATCCTACAGCCAAAAATAAATTGAAAATCTTTACAAAATCTTCTACTAATATCTGTAATGGAATATTTCAAAGATTTCCCTCAATGTTGTGAATTGATCACTAAAATTGTAAATATTTTTGTTAATCATAGAGTGCATTTTTTAATCAAAAGAAAAATAAAACTTTGCAACAAAAAAAATTAAATGTTCTAGCAAAAGCATTGGAATGAGATTTGCTACATCAGAGATAATGTGATCTATATATTTTGCTTGCTAATAGCTTTGGGTTATTATTTATAAAATGTACACTTTAATTACTGTTATTAAATAAAATATGTCATTTTTCGTAATTTCTGTGGCTTTATTTAGATTCATAAGATAATTTAATATTGCATGTGCCCTAAATATTTGTTACAGGAGAATGTCTAAATAGAAATTTCTAATTAATGTTAGAATGTGGCTTTAATTTGAATTAAATTTTAAAGAAACATATAGGTTAGTAAAAATTTATGTGTTTCAATCAGGATTTTAGCGGCCCTCCCACAACCCCCCAAAAGCCAGGTGTTTTTTTTATATAAGTATATAATATTAGTATATAATATTAATTATTCATGGTTAAAAATTTATTACTCAGGATTAAAGAAATGCAGTTAATGCTATATTTACAAGCAAATCGATCATTTCGGCTGCTAAACGCGAACCACTTAAGAATCGAAGGTTTGAGATTTTAACTTCCTAATAAATCAAAAATCAGTCAAAAAGTCCTGTTTATGCCTAAAAAGAATGAAGTTTTATACATTTAATTCGTTAAAGATATATTTAAGTCTTTAATCAATTTGTAAAGAACGAGAGCGAAGTACGAGGAGAAAAACGAAGCGTAGTCCGTTCGTCCCACTGGGAGAGGACCCAAGATGGCGGACGAATAAGCTTGTCGCTACTTAAGCCAAGGAGAATCCAGGGCTTTAGGGTTGGCACCTGGGTCACGCAATAAACCCCTGGTCTAGGATACTGGCACGAGAGACCCCCAGGTGTCAGGCACTGTTGCCGATAAAAACCCACCAAAACATGTTAGGGTTCGACAAAGATGTGTATGACTCCATCTTGACTCGTTCGAGGAGATTTGTAGGACACATGAACCAACAATTCCAATGTCCACTTTTTTTTTAAATGTGTGTTTGCGTCGTCTCATGAAAGATGGATACCCTAAGACGTTCTACCGGTCAACCTCACGATTTCATCACGTGAGGTTGACCTGTAGAACAGTTCCGAGGTTTGATAGGGTTCAGATTGTTATGGTACAAATAAAGTAAGGTTACCCATACAGAACAATTTGATTTCTTCCCGTGGAGCTACACGATTTGAGATTTGCAAAGAAATGAAATCGTGAGGCGGTCCACCAGATCCAGAGTGATAAGATTGTGAAGCTGATCCCGAAAAATGACAGCGCAAGGTCAACCACATCTAGTGAATGACATCGTGAAGCTGGCCTCTAGATCTAGAAAATAAATTTCGTAGCAATCCAAACCAACCCAGAGAATCGAATTGCAAAAAACCAACCCAGAGAATCGAATTGCAAAAAACAACCCAGAGAATTGAATCAAGAGCTAGCTAAACCCAGAACCCGATATGGAATGAATAGCTAGCTAAACCAAAAAAAATAAAAAATTCAATTCTCTTGGTATCCTTGTCAAAGTACTTGGGTGAGTCTTGCCTTTGCTTTCAGACATTGGAGTGCTTTGACAAAGTTCCGGGGGGCATTTGTTGAGACTAAAGAGTAAAGTATTACTTTGGTAGTGCTTGGTTCAGTTGAAATTAGCAAGCTGCGACACATGTTGTCATGGAGTCGTTGTTGGATTCAGGGGAGCTCGTTCCTCCTTTGCCCCAGTGCGTGTTGCCCAGCCCTTGGACTGGACCCATCTACGTGAAGCTGAATGGCGAACAAGACCAGTTACATGTGTGGTCGTGTCCTTCGCAGACCGGTGATACATGCCGATGTCGTGAAGAACTGAAAAACATCATGCATCCCGATACACCCTTTCTGCTGATCCTTGTCCACGAAAAGAATACATCTCTCTTGTACATGTCGAAACGAACGGGGATATACTATGATGATAGTAACAGAGGTCATTCAAAATCTGTATATATGCGAGTCACCATGCATGACGGTAATTGCGTCTATGGCCATTGTACGTGCTCTTCGAGTATAGGGTTCACGCAACATGTGGGATCTTTCAAGTATTTAAATGTGCGAGACGAGGCCATCCAAAAGGTAGACGTGTACAATTTATTACACCTTCCGAGTTGCAATGGACGATCGTGTGTGTGTACGAAAACGTTATTGGATCAAGGCTTTTATAAAATTCACATGGAAGTACACGATACACATTTAACAAGTAACATGGAACTTGACGCCAGTAATGTGAATATGACCCAGTTTTTGCACCAGTACCCATGGTCTCTGTTGTGTCCCTATAGTGTGGTGGTGTTGGAAAAGGAATTGTTGGACCTCGTAAGATCTGAGGAACACGTAGAAGAAGATAGGGATTCGTTATCCTTTAACTTCCTGTTGGACGATATACCTCTGACATTGTCCGAACTGAATTGGACGTATACCGACTCCAGCAGTGATTCAGACGATTTTTTCGGATTGTCTAGAGAAGAGATAGAATCTGTTGAAATGAACCAGAGTCATGTGGAACAAGGTATGGATTGCTCCGTATGTTTGCAACGGTTTGAATTACATGAACAGGTCACACTACTCGTGTAACCACTTTTTCCATAAAGAATTTTTTACTATTATGGAGTGGATTGAGGTTGTAGTAGCAGTGGCTGCATGAAAAGTCTCCTTCGTCGTCTAATCCCGAGTCCGATCCCATGTAGTCGACGTCATCGTCATCATCAGAAGAAGTGAAAGGCACGTCGTCGTAGCAACTGCCACACTCGGTAAAACCGCAACATCGGCATCGATAGCCCGGGGGGGGCATCGATAGCCGTCCCTCGGGTTTTTTTGGAAACGATATTTTACCAACGTTGGCAACTATTTGGAATTTCACCAGAGTCTTGAACCGATGCATTTGCCCGAGATTGGTTAAAAGCATTACCGGCAACTTGTAGAACAGAGTAGATTTAAAAGAATCCCGTACAGTTTGTTTGTCCAAGATTGGTTAAAGTGTCACCTGTGAGATTCAACAGAGTCTCGGGAAGATGCAATCAAGTCCTGCAATATGTGTTTGTCCACGATTGGATAAAACAAGTACGAGCGAAAGGAAATGGAATAGCCACCTGCAACAACTCTACATAGAGGTAACGAAAAAAAAAAATTTTTTTTTTTTGTTCTATATAAACTCCTCACCACACTCTCTGCTCATCAGTTGTGCTTGCTGATAGTTTACAACGTTGATGCAACTTGCTCTTTTACAACTTGTATCATTTCAAGATTGACTTTTCTTACTTTCAGTTTAAAATGTGCTTACTTTGACTTCCCAGATTTTGCTGATTAGATAAATGACGTCACAAGACCAGCAGTATATATAGAGGGTACATCTCCCTTCTCACGGCATTCTGCAAACATGTCTTCTCGTTCGGATTGCATCTTTCCTCGACCCGTCGACATTGTGGCAGCTTTGGACTCTTCCAAGGATTATTGGATCGCCCATCTGTTGCAAGTCATGGCCTACGTGTCGCACATTACCGGCGAAGGAGATCGCATCTACCACAAGCCGTTGGACAAAAACACTTTCATCAAAGGCAAAGGACTCGAACATCTCAAGTTTTGCCTTCATGCCGTCCTCGGAGAAGTGCCGTTCGACTCGCGCCAACTCGACCGCACTTGGGATTCCATCGGCCGTCGTCTGAGAAGAGATCCGTCTCGGAGTTTGAGCAACTCCAACGTCTGTTTGCTATTCAAGCTCCACAACATGTTTCTGGTTAAGAAGGGCTTCACTTTCGGCAATTGGCTGGTGGCCGAGGACGAGCAGCACGTCATCCAGACGTCCAATGCGGCCATGATGTGCTTCGTGCTGCCCGAGAATTCCGATCCCTGCCCAGGAAAGAATGAGGCGCCATTTGCCGGAGAATTATCAGTTGTTTTACGACCGATACGTTCTCCCTCCACACGGCACCTACCTCGTTCCCCAAAACACCCGATACGTGTTGGTGGCCGTCCAAAAGACCATCTTTGCTTTGGACGTCATCTCTTCGGAATATCTTTTCCAAGGAGCCACTCCATTCGATGCCTGCAAACGCTATTGCACGCAGCAGGCGGAATACAACGTGCCACCTCCGACACCCTGCCGATCTCCCGAACCACCGCCCTCGATGATGATGCCGCCACCACCTCCGAAGAAACGTAAATCACCTTGGGGAAGTTTTAAAATTCCCAAAAAGAATTGTCAACCCACCCCAATCCCAGTCGTCCCAGAACCCACTCTTCCAACAACGATTTTGATGCAGCCTGAAATCGTGCCGCTGCCAGAAAAAGCCTCGCATCAATTTGTGCCCGAAATGGATTTCAATAGCCTGGTAGAAGAAGAAGCATCGGAGAAAAGTGTGGCAGACTATGTTAACAACTTTTTTTCAAACATATCTTTTGGCGACGATCCATTTCAAACATCCTCCTTCCCAGATCTGGACTTGTCCTTTTTAGAACAACCATCCAATTTAATTTTAAACCCTAGCAAAACAATATTTGGAAACCCAAAAGACTTTCCACCCGTTCAATTTTTTTATGAAGAGCCAGAACAAGAGGCTCCTGTAAATTATTCACTGAAATAAATGTGTGTTATCGCATAGTGTTTTGATTGAAACACCCTTAAAAATGGGGCAAAGGATGCATTCGATGCATCCTTTGCCCCATTTTTTTGGTAAAGTGTAAATGCCAACGTTGGTGCAGAGAAACAAGGAGACGACTCTTGAAACGCATGTACCACGAGATTGGTCATCAAAGTCTGGGGGAACTTTTACCGAGAACCAGAGATTCCATCAGAGTCTTGTCATCAGAGCATGATCCAAGTTTGGTAACCAGAGTTTTGGAAAGTGCCACCAGGCAATTGATACCAAGTTTAAAAACCATTGAGTAAGTAGTGTGCTAAAGACAACATGCTTGGCAGCTAGGGAAAAGTTAAAAAAAAAAAAAAAAATTCTACTGGGTATATAAGCCTGCCACACTCTCCATGTTTCATACCACAAGAGTTTCCTATTTTTTGATTTCCTATTTTTTGATTTCCTTCATTGCTATTCATTCAAGATGTCGGTCGACTACGTTGCCACTTGCTCTTTTATGTGGATCAACAAAAAATGTTTGCCGTCCAAGATTGCTTTCGTGTCCGTCCACGAGCCTTCGGTTGTGTTCACCGTGGAACCAGACCCCAGCACTTGTTACTTTTCCATGCAAGATGTTTTATTGAACATGTCTTTGCCTGCCAACCCATTCGACGTGAAAGAGGAACCGGGCGAAGCTTTCGTCGTCCCCGTGTGGGACATGGATCGATACATCAGAGAGTTTCACACCAAGTATTTGGAACGTCAAGATATTTGGGAAAAGGGCATCGTTGGATGCCTGGACATTGCCACGTACAACTACCTGTTTTCCTTGCTTCCACTGGGCACTGTCAAGTATCTGGGAAACACTAATGTGTCACCCACCCTAGAAGCACAACATGCAGCTCAAGTCTTGTCAAACAACAACCCTGGCTGCTATGAAGTGTGTGAGGATGAATAAAGACAACAGCAGGAGGACTTGGAGTATGCAAGGTATACCACGTAGACTTTAAGAATAGGATTTAAAAAAAAAAAAAAAAAATTTTCATGCTGCTTATATATAGAGTCTCACCACCCTTTGCTTTCATTAGGTTTTGGTAAAGCCAATTGACTGTGACTTGAAAACTCTTCTGCCTTCAACCATGGATACTCCACTACGTTATTCAACAATCAGCTCTGCTTCATCGAGTGCATCATCATCACCGAGTCGTACTCCATCTCCACCACGTCTCCCGAGTTTGATAACATTTCCACCAGCTCCACTTTCCCCGTTGCCCCCGTCTCCCGTGCCGCATCGTTCATCATTGCAAGATCTACAATCTCCCATGCCTCCTCGTAGACAGTCTCCATCTCCCAAGGGCCACAGAGACCCGATGCAAGATCCTCGTACACAGTCTCCATCTCCCAGGCCCCACCCATCCCATCGGCGTACATGGTGGAGAACCGAACGTGCAAATTCTCCCCAGCCTCCCAGAAAATGTTCACCACCTCCCCGTTCACCAGATTGCCGTGCGTCTCTTAAGTGCTTTCCCCGATACCCATCTCGCCGTCGTCAACCACGTACCCACGTGCATGGTGGGGTACGTGCAGTGATATGTATTACGCCCAGTGGATTTACACTCACCAACGGATGTGTGTCCCGTGTTTTAGACGATGGCAGGTGGAGCGTAGTGTCGAATGCAGTGTTGCAAAGCATTCGAACCATGAAGGTTGGTGAACTGATTCACACAGATCGAGCAACTTATTATCGACTTTTACAAATGAGAGATACTTTGCCTGAAACTCATCGAAAGATAAACTTTTTCAAATTGGACAAACCGTTTAAAAAACATTGTGATATCTGTAAATCGGACCGTTGTCATCGCCATTGGGCTGTTCAAGGCATCTCTCGGGTGTTGCGTACGCCCATCGAAGCCATTCCTCATCGCTAATCATTTTTGTAATAAACAAGTTCTCATCATGTCGTTTCGTGTTTTTGAAAAAAAATTACAGTGGTTACGGTGCTCGGACATTTTTTCGAGCGACTGTACCAGCAAAACATCGATTGAAGAAATCAATAAGGCAGTTATTAGTAACGAAGACCCTAGTGTAAACTTATTAATTTGGGATAGATTCCTGGTAGCTGGTCAATTTGCCCTGAGTTCATATAGAGCAAACCTAGTCAAAATATAGAAGACATACCTTTCAATGCCAAATTCTTCGGAGAGATCACAAGGGTACAATCGATTCTCACCAATGAAGAAACCAAAACACTAAAAGAGGCGCTGGTGGCAAAATTAACCCCGTTTCAGCCAAAAAGAGGGAGATCAAACGAAATTGACATACCCCTATCTTCCATTCCATCCTCCTTAAATTCTCTAGTAGAGAAATAGCAGCCCTCTTAGTCTCTTGCTTAGCGAGATGGGGAGTGATGGTGAATGCGGGACACCACATGGCAAGCGTTAATGGAATCTACTCTAGAATGAGCTTATTCATGTATAAGCTAAAAGAGTCATGGTACCAAGAAGCAGGAAAAGAGGCAGAAAACAGTTGAAAAAAGTGATAGAGGAGACCGGCGTGCATTTATGAAGTTTGAAAATTACGGGGTATCGAGAGATTTCTATCACCACACCAGAATGGTGAATTACCCTAAGGAAATGAAATCTAAGCTTCGAAAAATGACCGGGGTGGCTACAGATCTAATGGACTTAATCGACATATATGAAGGAGAACCTTCCATAACCGGGGAAGAAGAGGCAATCATAACAGCTTTGAAAGGCAAGACCATGTTCTGGAAGTCTACCACAATCCTCGAGGATTTTTGTGAACAGATGAGGAACTCAAATATGAGACTCCGGCAGGCACAAGATCTAATTCCCTTAATGCTAAGCATCATCAACATAAAACAAGCAGCAGTAGAATACAAGTTAGTATTGCCAGCCTTTGCATACACTTTGACACAGTCAGGAAATATAGATTACAGGCAGTATGTGAAACTACAAGTTCATTTAAACTCACATAGCATGCACATATACTCCAACGAATCAGAAGATAACCTGAAGTATGCAATTTGTTTGTCCTTTCTAGACGCCCACATGGCAGACCAGCGTTTATTGCCTTTCTTCTTCAAAGATCTAACACCAAGGAAGAGGGATGCAATGGTTAAGCAAGTTCTGCTCAAGGGGGATCTTTCTGAAGGAGAAGTAAAGAAAGTGAAGATCGAACTTCCACAATTGAAAGCTTGGTCTAAGATGTACAAGGGGGAAAGAGGACTTGGAGGTAACGAACAAGCTAGTGTGTGCCATTCCTTTGCTGTAACTACCAAGTACAACGGTGTGGATTTCATAGTGAAAGACCCAACCGGGATAACTCAACAAATGAACAGATGGAATAACAACAAATCCCTAACAGGAGTGCTGATGGAAGAACTCCAACGCTTGATTGAAACCGCATCAAGAAATGTTCTTAAGTTTGGAACCCAAGGCATTCATTCTACAGTTGAGCTGGATAAGGACAATAGCGATCTAGGATTAGGGAGTGAAATAGATCTAACTGGAGGAAGGGTGATGGCATATTATTCAAGAACCACAACCGACGACAGATGGTGCCACGAGTGAAACCATTTTTTTTACTTAAAAACCGTAAAAAAAATCAGTGTTCTCTGAGAGAGTGATGTCTAGAGTTATGGCTTGTTTTTTGTTGAATACGATGGAATTTGGATTGTGTGAAAGGTTGAACCCAGTTTTGAAACTTCCTGTTAACTACGCTAGGTTTGTCTGAAGGATAGATGATTGGTAAAGGCTTACCATCTCGAACCGCTCTCTCGGTTCGATGCGAGCTGTGTCCCTTTCCCAACGGACAGCGAGTGAAAGTGTGTCATTTGTCTGACCATCTGGCAGAACGACACGGTCTGGATACAACAGTCTCTTGTCCCTATTGCTACGGTAAATTTCGGATAGATTATAATCTCTTGTTGGGACTCCGCCATCGTCACCAGTGTTTCTATCGCCGGATTCTGTATCAGGGATTCCGTGAGGACGGCAATTTGTCGCCTGACATTGTGGACAAATTTCATGAGGAACTCTTTCAAAACAGAACGTCTTGGTTTATGTCGCATTCGACCACCGACTTCATTCCGCTGTCGTCTCGACCTTTAGGTGAATCGCATCTTTCGTCAGAGGTATCGAGTCGAGTGTTGGAGGAGAAAATAAAATACCTGAGACGTATAAATGAACATCGCCGCCGTGCCGTTTGCCACAGCAACTATCGACTGGCTGTTATAGAGGAAAGACTTGCAAAAGCAGTTGAACTATTGAAATCTCAAAAGGCATACATTAATGAATTACATAAAAAAGATTTACTTTTAGATAGACTTTTTAACGACAAACTGCCAACAAGTCAATCCCTCGATTCCTGCCAACTAATTCAATCCCTCGATAACTTACAATTTCTGGATTCCTATCAATTTTTAAATGCTTCACTCGATACCCTTGCAAAAAATCTCGATAAATGTAAATTTAAAATTTTTAAAGAACATTTTTCAAATACTAATATTAATTTATTAATGAGGAAATGTGTATACCCTTATTCCTACTTTGACAATAAAAGTAAATTTAACGACACTTGTCTCCCCCCCTAAGGATGCGTTGTATAATGATTTAACTGAAACTCATATATATATAACAGATGAGGATTATCTCCATGCAAAAAATGTATGGAATACTTTAAAACTTGAAACTATGGGGGACTATCACGATTTATATGTAAAAACTGATGTTTTATTATAGCTGACATTTTCGAAAATTTCCGATCTATGAGTATGTCAAATTACGATATTGACCCCTGTCACGTATTCACTGCAGCTGGATTGTCATGGCAGTCATGTTTGAAAATGACAAAAGTACATCTCGAACTATTAACTGATCCTGACATGTATCTATTTTTTGAAAAGTCTTTGAGAGGGGGTGTTAGTTGTATCACACATCGATACAGTAAAGCAAATAATAAATATCTTGATGATTTTGACCTAATCAGCCTTCTAAATATATAATGTATCTAGATGCAA
>JAFNEN010001896.1:0-22233 GCA_019343175.1 Oedothorax gibbosus
TTTTTTATGTGCATATTCGAACCAAAATCCCCCTTTTAAAGTTCCCAAAAAAACTTCTCTCGGGGTTTTTTTTTTTTCACAAAAAAAATAATGAAACGGTTTTTCTCTTCAAGAAGGGATTTAAAAAAAGCGAAATCGAACTTTTCCAATTCCTTAAGAAGGGCTTTAGCCCTGCATTAAAATTTAGGGGATAAAAGGGGGGGAAAAAAAAAAAAGCTGCCATCCCCTGAGAGAATGTTGGGAAATGTTTACTTCCGCCCCCGGAGGATCAAACGGCACTTTTCGGGAGCCCGGGTTTTTCCCCTGGGGTCATCGCCCTCGCGAAGACAAGGGCGCTGCGGTCGCTCTGTAGGGGTGAATGAGTAATTTGGGGAATGTACTTTTGGGTTTTTCTTTGAAAGAATGACTAATGTTTTTTCTCGTTATTTATCATTAAATTACAGTATAGGTGACACGGGTTAATTATTGGAAAAAAAATTAAACTTTTCCCCCTGCCCCCCATTTATGTAATTTTTAACCCAGTAATTTTTTTTCGAAATGAAAATTAGATATATCTGTCGGGTCCCATTATTAAAATTTTTACTAGGGAAAAGTGGGTAAGTTGATGGGGGGGTAAGTGTGAAAAACGCTCTTGTAATTTTGGGGAATCATTCAAAAAATCTGAAAGTTTGCAAATATAACTTTGACCACAAAAATTTTTAACTAAAGAAAAAATTTTGATTAAAAATATTTTTTAAAAGATAGTTTTGAGCTTTTAAATTTTAAAATAAAACTGTCTTTTTTTTTTCAAATTCAAAAGGTTTTCTTAAAAAATTCCATAAGTGTAATATTTTTAAAAAATCATGTTTTTTTTTTTTCTCGTTAAAAAAAGAAAAAAGGAAAAAGATAAAACAGAGTTACTTTATTATTTCACATGTTTGAGTATGGAATACAATAAATTTCCCCTCAAAAATCGTTGTGGGTAACTGTGATAAGTGACATGGGGTAAGTTGATAATCCAAAACACCCCATTTCCCTTGTGCAAAACATACATAAATATAAAAAAATTATATATTATTTTTAAATTATAAATTATTTTAAAAAAAATTAATAAAAGAAATGGCATTTCATTTCATAATATGCCAGAGGTTTTTGAATTAAAAATCCCAAAAACTGCCCCTTTCTGCTGATGCTACATTCTGTTGACTTAAAAAAAAACGCACGATAAAGCATTTTTTGGCAAGTTCACCCCTTAAAAAAGAGGTGAATCGAGAAGGGATTACTGTAAAATTTCTTAATATATAGTAAAAAAAGACTTTAGGGCCAAATATAGTTACGTGTGTATAATTGAGAGGACTTTTGTTTTAAACCCCCCATGTCCAAATAGGGACCGAAGAGAAGTCTGTTTTTTTTGCAAGATTTTAAAAATTACAATATGTAAAAAAAGCAGTCAAACTAATAAAAAAATTAAATACACATGGGTATTTTGATTTTAAAATTTTTTGTTTCTTTTACACCCTGATTTTAAGTTTATTATATCACAACATAAACAAAAAAACAAAAATTTAAAATATTTTTGATTTTTCTTATGCGTGTACTTCTAATAATGTAAAATGTAAAAAATTTATTTTTATATTAAATTGTTAAGAAAAAGTAGCTAGGAAAATTTATATGGCTTGAAAACACTTATGCAACTGAAATCACACTTACCCAACAAAATCACACTTCCCCTTTTTTTCAAGCGCTTTCGATTTTAATATATTTTTTGAGAAAAAGTACTAATCTGATCCCAAAAATTTAATAAAGGCTTGCTGGTATGCAATTACACATTGTGGTTTGTTAGATGCATAAATTTTGTTGCACTATGGTTTTTGGGCCCTGTCCCCAAAAACCCGGATTTTCTGTGTCCAATAATTACCCCGGGGTTTCCCTATATATAAAATTTAAAAAAAACCTTTAGAATATTTTACTCAATTTTAAATTTCCGAAAAAATTGTTATTACCTTTCTCCCAAAATTTAAAAATTTACCCTCTTGATGTAAAAGAAAAACTACAATAACAAAAGATAAAAATATTTTTTTTGCCCAAATTTTTTTTATAAATAACAGATAAATTGGGTTTTGGAAATTTTTTTTTATTTTGAATTTGGTAATAAAATCTATATTGCAATTTTATACAAAATTTTACTGACTTTTCTGTTTTACTTATATTTAAAATTTTTTCACCTAAAAAAAATTTAATTTTGCTTAATAAAACACTTAATTTGCTTTTTTTATACTTTTTTTAATTAAAAGAAAACTTTTGGGGGGGACCCCGCTAGTTTGAGGAAAATCGGCCCTTGGGGGGGTTTTTCTTTTTGAAAATCAACTGGTGTTAAAAATTTAAAACCCCTTTTAAAACAAGGTTTGGGGATTAAAAATAAGAAAAGGTTTTAAAACTTCATCATTTTATTTTTTTAATTTTTTAAATTTTTATCCCCAAAAAAAAAAGGGATTTTTTTTAAAAATAATATTAATTAAAATTTTTAAAATAAGGGGGAATTTTACTTTTTTCATTTTTTTTCTTAAAATTTTTGTAATTTACCCTTTTTTTCCCATTTTTTTTAAAAATTTTAAAAAAGAGTTTTATTGAAACGTCTTTTGTGTTTTGAAATTTAAAAATTATAAAATTAAATTTTTCATTTTCTTTCTGGCTGACATAGATTTTCCAAAATTAAATCACCCGTTTTTAACTGTTGGAGTTTTTAGCGTAAATAGCAAAAGGAAATTTTTTTGATAACGTCGCTACCCATTTTTAGCCCCCCCCAAAACCCCCCCCCCCCTCTTCTAGCCATTACCCGCCCCCCCCCTTCCAAAAACCCCAAAAGGCCAATCAAAAATTGTCCCAGGGGTTTTCATTTAAACGCCCCCCCCCATTCTGTGGGGTTCTCAACTTTTTGCCAGGGGGGAAAGCCCTTTACTTGTTGAAAAACCCCGGTTTTTTTTGGAAGGGCGGCCAAACGTTATTTTGCCCGGGATTTAAAAGTACTAATGGATGCCCTCCCCTTTTAATTGTTAACTGCATTATTGAAAGAAAAAATTCCTATTTCCCCCTGGACAATTTAGGGGGGGCCCATCAAATACCCCTTTAAACCAAAGGGGGGGGGGGGGGGGGGGGGGGGGGGGGGAAAGGGCTTTTTCAACTTTTCGGTGTTGTACTCTTTTGTTGGAAAAAGGTTAAGGGGATTTAAAACACAAAAAAAGGGGGAAACGAGTACAGTAGTGGGGGAAAAACTAGTTTATTTTGGAAAATTGACCCCCGGATGCGACCTTTTCTATTAAAAAAATTTTTTAAATTAAAAATAATAAAAACCCATTTTTTTCCTGGGGCTTGATGGCCCCCATGGCGCGTTCGGAGGGGGGGGAAAAGGGGGGAATATCCTCCAGTGAGGGGAAAACCCTTCGAAAAACCAATAAGGGGTGGGCGAACCAACTCCCAAAACCCTGGTTTATGCGATCCGGGCCTGGGTAAATGAACAGGGGTGATGTGTTTTAAGGAGCCTCTGTAACGAAACTGCTAGAGTAAGCTGCCTTCCCCCGACCTCGGCAAGGGGGGTGGCTGTTTTTGGGGGGTTTTTTTTGAAAATTTTGGGAAATTTTAAACAAACAAAAAAAAACCTCTTTTTAAAACGGGCAACACTTCTGAGGTAAACCGTTAAAGACGGGTAACCGAGGGACATTTTGAAGGTGCAGAAATGGATAATTAAAAAAGAGGTAGAAAACCTCCACCCCCGTCAACTTCGGAGCACAGAGGAGTTAACAGCAGGTGCTCTGGATAGGTTTAAAAATTAAAAAAAAATTTTTTTGGGCCCAAAAAAAAAAAAAAATACCAAAAAAAGGAAATTCCCCACCGGGCCGGTAGAAAAACCCAAAAGGGAAAAGGGCAAAAAAAAACGTCAAAGCGAGGGAAAATGGAGCAGGAGGCGGTCAAAAAGACCTCTAAGGAGACGCCCCCGGGTAAACCCTACAGGGGGGCTCTCACGGGGGAAAAAAAGGCCATACCCCTGGGGGGCCCCCTAAAAAAAGCCCTTCCAGAGGAAGGGGCTACAAACCCGGGAACCCTGATTATGCCCAGATGGGGAAAAGAAAATTTTCCTGCCCCTACATTTCTATTTTTCAGACTTGACAATGGGGTTTATATCAACGTGCGATCGGATTTTTTTAAAGGGGGCGGAACAGACTGTCATGGTTAAACCCGGGGGCAAGAAAAACACTTTGGGGGGTTTAGAAAAAAAAATTTTGTCAGAACCTTTTAAAGTCTTTGCACATTTCCAAATTTTTAAAATAAACTGGATACAATCCCCCATCCAAAAAAAATTAAAAACCCTCGAAGGGGGGCCCCCCTTCTACAAAATGGGCTTCCCCTGAACCTGAAGCGTAACCCTGGGGGATAACTATAGCCCCTTTAAATTCCAAAATTGGTTTTCGGCTACTCTTTGGAAGAAGGGGTTAAAAATTTTTATCACTTCACCAAGTTTAAGCCAAAGTCCTGGTAAAAACCACAAAGCCTGAGGGGGTAAAACCTTTAGGGAAAATCCCCAAATAAAGTGGTACAAATAACCTCAGAAAGAAATTTTTCCCGAGGACACACCCCTTTTCCCTGATTCAAGAACCCGCTTGTCAAGGGGAGAATCAGGGCCTTAAAGGAAAATAAAGGGGAAGTTAATATCAACAAGGTAATCCCCGAACATGTTTCCTGTAAACCCCAAAAAATTGAAAACTTGCCTCTAACGAATTTATAAAAAGGGGCCCCACAGCTGTGAAGATCATACTAACTAGTTGGGTGACAGAGAAATTTTTTTTGGCTTCCTTTATTTCCCCATGAGTAGAAGAAACCACCTAACCCAACCGGGGCAAATTTTTAAAAAATTTGTACCGAGAACAAAATGCAGGAGTCCCCGGACTAGATGAAAACTCACGTTTTTTGGGGGGTACGACCCAAAAAAAGAAAAAAAAAATGCTTTAGAATTTTTTTTAAAAATAACCTCGATATTCTAAATAAGGGGAAAAATCCATTTTATTTCCCCTAACAGACTGAGGTAATTTTCATTAATTTTTTTCAGTTATTTAAAAAAAAATTAAAAGGGGAAAGCGATGGGGAAACCTCAGGCCCGACCATCAAAAAATTCCAAATTTTTAAATAACTTAATGTTAAATTACCGAAGGGTTTAGAATCCCTTAAAAACACCCCGGGGGAAATTCCCGGAAGAAATTAAGGGAAAAGGGGGTGAGCTTTGGGGGAAAACCAATAAAAACACCAAGTCTAGAAATTTCAAAGAATTTCTGCAAAATAAAAACCTAGATTCAACCAAAACCCCAATGCCCCCTTTCTTTTAAAAAAAACAAAACCCCCCAAAACACTGGGGAAAGACCTTAGAAACCGAAAAAAAGGGTTGAAAGCTTTTTAAAAAGCTAAAAAGAAGGGTTTTAAAGGGAAACACAAAAAAAACCCCCACCCAAATTTAAAAAATTTGAAAAAGCAAACAGGACTTCCCCGAAGAAAGTTCCTTGAAGAAAATGAATCTATCTTGAAGGGGCTAAAAATCCAAAAAATCCCCAAAAAAAGGGAAACCAATCATGTTGATAAAAGGGGGGTATGGTAACTTTCTTGTTTCGGGAAAAAAATTATGGAAATCATGGCCAAAATCACTTTCCAAGGGGCAAAAGGGGAAAACTGATGATGATGGTCCCCCCTTCATTTGGTAAAAAAGAGTCGGTGAAGTCAGTGGGCCAAAGCTAAGAAGCCTTACCAAGATAGTGTAAGATGGGCCTAAGCTCTTTTTAAAAACCCCCCAAAAGCCCCACCTGATGGAAAATGCCCTTATTATACGAGGAGAGGGTTTGTTTTTCCCAGTGCTTTTCTAAATATAGAGTGTCCGCCCCCGGGGCACATTCCCAAAAAAGCAAAAAAAAATAGGGTTGTTTTTATCCCTAAAACCTGGCAAAAAAAAACTAACCGGGAAAACCTTTGACCACCCCTTTTTCTTCATTCTTTTAAAATTATGGAAAGATCATTGATAAGCACATTAGGGATTACTTGTGTAATAATAGTCCCTTGCATGACCTACAGTTTGCCTATCAACCCGGAAAATCTACAGAGACAGCACTTCACCATCTGATCACCAAAATTGAGGACTCTCTGGAAAGAAAGGAGATTGCTCTCGCAACTTTCCTTGACATACAGGGGGCCTTTGATAACACCCCACATCCATCCATCCTTAGTGCTGTAAGGAATGCAGGGATAAACCATATAATCTGTACATGGGTCGAGAATCTGCTATCGGATCGAACTATTCAAATGAACGTCTTTGAAGAGTCACTTGAAAAAAAGCTACAAGAGGTTGCCCACAAGGGGGTGTTTTATCACCATTACTTTGGAAACTGGTAGCTGATAGCCTCATAAAACATATTAATAACGCAGGCTACTATACGCAAGGCTATGCAGATGACATTGTCATTCTCATCCTTGGTAAAGATTTTAACATAACTTGTCCACTTATGCAAAATGCCACTAAGTTATGTAAGTAAGTGGTGCATAGAAAGGGATCTAAACATTAGTCCGCAGAAAAACAATCTTGTACCATTCACTCGCAAAAGAAAATGGGAAGGCTTTGTTATTCCTAAGCTTTTGAATGTTGAAATCAATGTGACTTCTGAAGTGAAGTATTTAGGCATATATCTTGACCAAAAGCTCACATGGAGCAAACATGTTGACTACATTATAAACCGAGCAAAGAAATGCTTTATGACATGCAGACGTATGCTTGGAAAAAATTGGTGTTTGAAGCCAAAAATAATGTTTTGGATGTATACCGCAATTATCAGACTTTTGTCACTTATGCCTCTGTGATCTGGTGGTGCAAAGTGGAACAGAAAACTGTGAAGGACAAGCTAGGAAGTCTGCAAAGAATGGCCTGCATGTGTATCACAGGTGCAATGTCTTCAGCACCCACCAGAGCATTATAGATAATATTAGATCTGACTCCTTTAGACATCTTCATCTGCAGTACCGCAAGGAAGACTGCCTACAGAATGATGCTGAAAAAACAATGGTGTGCGAAGCCCACGGCTATAGGTCATATCAGTATCACAAAGAAAATTTATAATTCCACCCTCCTGATGCCCTCGGACATCATGGAAAGAACTTACGTGTTTGAAAGACCGTTTGAGGTGGTCATTCCCACCAGGGAAGAATGGAATTTATTGCACGTTTAATCAAACAAACAACGATGTTGTCTGGTTTACAGATGGATCGAAGAAAGATAACCTTTCAGGACTGGGAGTACATGGTACATCACCGAGAATAAACCTCTCCAGAGGTCTTGGGAAGTATGCCACAGTCTTCCAGGCGGAGATTCTAGCCATCATTGACTGTCTACAGATAAATATCAGAAAAGGCTACATAGGTAAGCGGATTCTCATTTATAGTGACAGTCAAGCAGCCCTAAAAGCACTCGTCATTCCAATTAACTCCAAGGTTGTTATGGAATGTAGAAACCTTCTAGAAGAACTGGCAATCAATAACAAGATAACTCTTGTATGGGTGCCAGGACACAAAGGCATCGAAGGAAACGAAAGGGCTGACGAACTTGCAAGACAGGGATCGTCCTTCAACCCAATAGGGCAGAACCTTTCTGCGAGGTGCCGATCCCCCCCAGAGCTAACGACGCACCCCCCCCTAAATTTTTTTAAATACCCCCCCCCCCCCCCAAAAAAAAACCCGGTGTGGTTTTTATATTTATGTGGACTTATGGAGTACTGAACCTAAGTAATTTACACCACATTGTGTTATAGATAGGAATCTTTATGGTGTATACATGAAACTTTATAGTAAAATGATATTTTAAGTACCATCGAATGGGGTAACTTTGTCCTAAGAAATAAAACCCAAGTACTGACTTTCTTCTTGAATATTTTTCTACTGATAGGTCAACGCAGAGTTGCCCCTAATTGAAAAGGGAAGCACATTTTTTAATAGCTTTTATAATCCGGAATTGCAACTTATTTTTAATTTTCCTTTAAATAGATTTTTTTACAGCAAAAGCTATCGGGAATCTAAATAATCAGTAAAAATTCCGCTCAAAATTTATGTAATTATATTATTTTTAAATCAATAAAAATAGCCAGATACGTGATTCAAAAACAGCTTCCTTCTATGCCAACACATTCGACATTAACAAACAAATCAGAATAATTCTATTATGTTTACTGATATAGTTTCACTTAAAAATGTTACTATTTATTAAGTTACTAAAATTAATATTAAACAAAATTCTTACCCTGAAACTAGAATTGAACTTTCTTAACTATATTCAATCACCCACACATTTGACACCAGACGACAAGTATCTTCCTACTGTTTATAACTAAAGCAATGGCGGGAAAATGGCTTGGGCCTGAGTATGTATGCTAGGCCAGAAATATTATCCGAAGGTCATTCATTCATAGAACTGTTATATACACAATTCTGAATATTTATGATGTCTGCTTCAAATGCTATAACAGCGATTAAGAAATGTTTATGAGAAATAATTGTCAGCACATTGCTTTCTTCCGACGCCGGGCCTCTTAAAATAGAATTATCATTTTGTAGATTGGATTGTTAAAGATTTTAGTTGCGATTCCTGTTTTATTATGTGATTTTTAAAAATTAGAAAATTTTCGGATACGTTTTGTTAGAAACTTTTTTTCAGTTTTTTGTTGTTGTTAATAATAAAACATGAAGTTCTGTTATAATTGATCACGACTTATTTAGTGCCAGTTACTGTTATTGTTCAAAATCAACTTCACAAAACTAAACTAAAGCAATGCTCATACCCATAGACATATAACTCTCTTTTAACATCAAAATGACCAATCAGCATAAACGTAAGATTCCATTTTATGACCATACTGTACCACACCACATGCCTCTTGAAATTCGAGTTCATCATACTACGTTTGAAAGCTGCACCACTTAAAAACAGAAATTTATGTGACTGAGTGAATGGTTAAATTGCAATTGCCAGACGATGGCTAGCCTCATCTAAGATATTGAAACCAGGATAGTAAGGCTATTACTGACTAATTAATAGATTTTATTACATTTATTAAGACGACTAATTCAAGTTAGTGTGCGCATTTTTGGTTTATTAATATAGTTGGAGCATCAAGTGATTGATTAATGTACCAAATTAAGGGTTTTATCAATTAAATAACTTATAAGGTGAGTTTAATTATTAAAAAGTGCAATTCTGCAAAAAATTTCTATTAAAATCAACAATTTAGAATCACTTGTCAGGAAAAGGCCCCGTTCCTTCCTTGAGGTCTTGCGTCTAAAGACAGCTTAAACCTCAACATGTAATTTTATAGTATTCTCAAAATAAATATCTAGAAATAGATAATAAAAATTATTACTATCTCGAGTGCTTCATGAAGGGAAGGGAGGGGGTGAACATTTTTAAAATCTAATGTCTCGAAAGCTGCCATCTAATTCTTGGAAATGGAGAGGGAAAACTGTTAAAAAATCCCACCACCCTACCGTATTCTAACTAAGATATGTAATTTTATATCTTTAGTCATCTTTATACAAAAAAAAGCCACGTAATAATTTTCAAAATCCAGATGCACATTAAAAAAATTAAACAATGTTTTTCATTATTAATATTGATTAATATTTTTGGTGCACAAACATGTTTTAAAGTGTAAACTTTGAAACTCAAATTATCAGTTATATCAAATATAATTAAAATCTTTTAGTATCCTTTCTTTATTTTCCCAACCTTCTGAAGGATAAAGACGTATAAATCCGTCAAATGACTGGTTTACCAGCAACACACATAATTTTTAAATTTTTATAAATTTAATTATTTTATTAAATTCCAAAATTTAAAGCACGGAGGAGTCATTTATAACCACCTATTACAGAAATATAATTTTAGCTCTTGGAGTATTTATAGTTATAGCACAGTGCATTTTAACTTCATTTAGTTTAAAATAGATTCATTTAATAAAGGTGTATCTTTGAAGCTTCCCTCCGTTTCGAAAACAACAATCTAAACAAAGTAATACTTCTAATCGGGAAAATTGCACTAATGTCATTGGGTGAAAAATAAATATGCGGGAGTCATCATTTCATCGAGTTGTATGTTATACAGACTGCGTGAGATTTATGACATGAGAAGGCCAGCTGCAAGAGTTTTGTTTAAGCTTTAAAGAAGTGATGGGTTGTTTATGGGTAATAAATGTCAAAAATATGCCATTATCCATGTTCTACTTTTCGTAATGTTCTAGGATTTTGGTTATCATTTTTGATTCTTGACGGTTATGCCCCCCCCCCCCCTAGGTATCTGGGGGGGGGAGGCAGATGATTAGAAAGAACAAGAATTCATTAGAGTTTTATCTTAGACAAAATAAACCATTCACATAAAAAAAATTCTAATTTTTTTCGACCCCCCCCTAAAATTTCAACGACGCAGTCTGCGTCGTTGACCCCCCCCCCCCTGTAGGCACCCCTGCTTTCTGTGGCATCAATTTGAAGACCACGGGAGGTGTTCTCCTTAAGTGGGAAAACAAGAAATGAACAAAGAGTGGATCAACTCCCCAGGACAAAAACACTCTAAAAGCATGATCAAAGGATCATCAGTAAAAATTGCTTCTGAAATTCTTAGATACCCAATACTGAAGATACAAATAATTGTGGGCTTTATCACAGGGCACTATCATTTCAGAAAACATCTTCAAACGATGGGACTTTTTCAACAAGAACCTACATGTAGAAAATGTCATAACAAAGAGGAAACGGCACATCACATCATATTTGAATGTGATGCCCTTGCCCATACTCGATTGATTACCTTAGGTATCATTAATGATAAAGAGTTACACCTTAGCTCTGTCAGGGGCCTGGTTGACTTTATCACTAAAGTAGGAGACCCTAACAAATGGAGCTAAGGAACTTTTTGGGTCTGGGGTATGGTACAAAATGCTACCCAAAAGCAGAGGTGCCACATATCGGACAAACCCAAATTAAAAGAAAAGAAGAAGAAGAACACTCTTTCGATTTTAGAACTTTAAATTTTTTAAGTCTAATTCGTACTAAATTTAAAGTTCTAAAATCTAATCTAATGCAATGTTCTAATATAATGCATTTTATTGTAATAATTCTCTCTTTGCAATTTAAAAGTAAGATCCTTTAATACCAGATAAAATGGGATTTAAAGAGATATATTTTGCAAGCAAATTTTTTCCTTGTTCCCAAGTTATTAAATAGTCTGTCTTTTAACTTAATAAACTTTAATAGTCTTACGGTTCATTCTCAAAACATGTTTCAATTACAACTTTCAAATTGATCCGAAATTAAGTTCTTTTTATTTCAAATTTTTGCTACTATAACCTAAAGAATGCTCCTATCCATTAAAATGCAACAAAATCGGTACACTTTTATCATTTTTAGTGTCTCAAGCAATTTAGTCAGTGGCCGCAATTTAGTCAGTGGCGCTCCTGATTCCTTACTTTGAACTACGTTTAATGACAATGAATTTCGATTGACTGATTCTTGTGCTTCAGTATCCTTTGGAGATGGTAACTAATTAGTATTTGATTTTTTTTTCAATTGGGGTTATTAAAGTGGTTTAGGTTATAGTGAAATTGAAAAGTTCAAAATATTTCATATTTATCGTTTTTAAAAGAAAATCAGGTTTAACTTATTTGAATGAAGTTGCCTTTCTAGTAAAGTTTGCCACTCAAAGAATCACCACTGTACCTGTGTGTGTGCACATTTCGGTGATTGATTGATTTATTGATTGATTTATTCATTTATTCATTTATTCATTCATTCATTCATTCATCCATCCATCCATCCATCCATCCACTCACTCACTCACTCACTCACTCACTTGCTTGCTTGCTTGCTTACTTGCTTACTTGCTTACTTGCTTACTTACTTACTTACTTACTTACTTACTTACTTACTTACTTACTTACTTACTTACTTACTTACTTATTTATTTATTTGAAAAATTGTTTATGAAATTGGCAATTTTAACGAGGGCCTATGGGAAAGCCCTCAAACTCCTGGAAGGGTCTGGATGTAATCGGACATCCACTTTTTTAAAGTGAATCACCGTTATTAATGGTACACCCGTGCAACGCCGGGTTAATAAAGCTCGTAATCAATAAGTTTTCTTTTTTTTTGCATTATGTGGCGCATGTTTTTCAAATTTTGTATGATTTGCTGACCATACGTTTTATAAAATATCTTTATCTAAATGTGCGCCATCTGTCGTCATTTGGATTTTTTAAAATAATTTCCTTATCATTTACATAAAACCCATCTAATTTGTTTTACTCATTCATTAAGAAAGGAACATATATAAACTATTTTATGCAATTCTGAGAAAAAAATTTATAGTATTTGTCATCAATTAAAAAAATATATTATTTCTTAAAATTGTTTATTAGTACCAAGTTTTTTTTTAAACATATAGTCGATGAAGAATGAATCGATGAAGACTTGAATCGATGAGTCTCAAAAAATATAGATACTTGATGTGTTAATATTGAAGAGGCTAGTTGTATATATAGTCCTCTTAGAATCTGTCACGTGTGTTTTAGAAGAGAGCCCAAACTATTTTTCGTAAAACAAAAAGGGGTAATGAAGATTTTGGTTTAAGCCAGAGTTACTATATTTGGCGATCCATTACTTTTGCAGGCGCATATTTCTTTAAGGTTTAGAAACAGTTTCGTAACTGAAGGGCATTTTGAACTTGCATCGGGTTCACTGTTATTGCATAGCTATATTTCAACTTATAGCGTTCCCCGAGGTGATACTGAATGTGTCAAATAATACATACTACTAATGCAAATCTATTGAAGATTAAGACCAGATAGAAAAGAAATCCGTACGTGCAATGGATGGAGACCATCAGCAATTAACTATAATCCTCCTTCACCAATAATCCATATATAGTTTTAGTGTGACACATTATTTCCAACCAAACAATCCCCTATGATCGCCCGACACCATGGGATTGGCAACCCTGCTTCCTTTGGGTTCTCTACCTTTTTTTAAAGGGGAATCTTCCACAATCAAAAGATTTGAGATGCTGAGAAGTGACAGGCGGACTATACTTTGGATCACATTTTGCCACAAATGTGGATTCTCGGTTAACGCAGAGGGACGAGCTAGAGACCTTTTAAAAAGGAACGAATTAATACTTCGTACAAGTATATAAGAGTGCCGCCACCTTTGAGAGACTGGCAACCGGTTTTTGCCAAACAATAATCGTTACCGCTTAACGGTGCCTTGGAAATGAAGCTAATATTTATTTGTATTAAAAATGACGTAACAAAAGGGTTAGGCAAACTTGGTTGAAAACATTATGACAATCAATAAGTTTTCATATTTTATGCATTATATGGTACATGATTTGTAGAATTGTATGTTTTTTTTAAAGGTGTAGATATTAAAATTAGCCTTGTTTCAACGTATTGTTTCTCTAAAAGGAATTAAAAAAGTATATTCATGTCAAAAGTAAATTATACTAAATCTATTGGTTTTAAATTAAATTCCATATGAACATTTCTTTGGCACAGTTCGCCCACCAAAAATTAACTTATTAGACTCTAAAAAGAAATCTAAGTCACTACGGGCATGAGGTAATGACTGACACAATGCAATTATGGATGTAAAACGGAAGAAGGGTTACCTACTAGCAACGATTTAAATCGATGACTGGGGGTTATTCTGGGTTCTTGTGACTACAATATTTATATTATACATTAAGAAGTGAAATGGTTGGATAGAAAAGTATCCGAAACTTAATTTTCAGCCTTTGCTGAGGGTAAGTGTTAGTCGTTTATTTGTAATAAAAAATGGGTTAGGCAAACTTGAAATAGATACGTCAATCAACAAGTTTTCATATTTTTAGTTATTATGTGCTACATGATTTGCAAAATGTTATGTTTTAAATATGTATGACAATAAATATGCGCCTTATAAAATATCTTCATCTAAATAAGCGCCATCTGTCGCCTATTTCATTTTTTAAAAATTCGGTGCACGATCCTCAAAAGCTTTATCATTGGTATGTTTATATTGAAGCTTAGTGGCCTATACTTTAGCTCACATTTTTCTATAATTGTGGAATATCGGACCTCGGTTACGCATAGGGGCCAGCCACAGACAGAAAGAAACATGTAGAGGGTGACGTAGTCCTTTTCTATTGAAGTATTTTAAAGGTTAATACATTACGAAATTGACTAATTTGCGTCCCGACTAATTTTTTACATTTTCGTACTCAGAAACAATTTTTTGCTTTAAATCTTATTAAAATTATCTCATTTTGTGTTTCTTTCTTACTGGGAATGTTTTAAAGTTGTCAAAAGTCAGATCGGTAACCTACGTGTCTACGTTATCACACGAGCGGTTTTTCCCCAACCCAACTCCCAACGCAACCTCTGTTCCGACCATGATTGGCGGAAATTGCCACGTGCTATGACTAGGCGTTGGAGAAATTTTCTCCAACTCTGTCGATCTCTCGCGACGGAGTTGGCCAACTTGGCCCCAACAACCAATCAGGTGAATCGGTGACTGTCGCTACACTGACGTCACGATTCTGTTTTGGTTGAAGCCAAATCTTCAGGTCATATTGCGCCAAATTGCCAAGCTGTTGTTTATTTATTTTTCAAGCACGATATTTTTATTTTCAATCTGAAGTATAATAAGCTATTTGACACAAAGAGGAAATAGAACTCTTTGATTTGACATTTCTTCTTATTTTTTCGATAATTTTTTTTTTTGAAAAGTTGGGTTTTTTTTTAACGAAAATTGTTACTTAGAGCCAATTCCACACAAGATTTATTTATATATCTTAGAAAAAATCATTTAGCACAGCTTTTAGTTCCACTTTAAGTGTAAGAAATAGCTATTTTTATGGATTTTCTTTCGTTAATTCAATAATTTTATATATCATTTGCTGTAATATGCAAAGTAGATGGGTAAAATTGCCCCTTTTGTTCTAAATGGAAAGCCAAACTGTATATCAGCTTTAATTTCAAATTTGTAAGCAAAATATTTGCAATTTGAAGCAAAATATTTGCAATTTGAAGCAAAATATTTGCAATTTGAAGCAAAATTCCAACAATGTATAGCCTTCAAAATATCTCTCAACACAAGTGTGTTAATTTAACAATCTGGGAAAATTAAAATTTTCAACTTGTATCTCTCAGTGTTTATTTGTTTTATTACAGAATAAGGATTTTACTAGTATGTAATCATCAATGAATTCAGATATATATTAATGACAATTTCAGTTGGACTTGTAAAATTCTTTTTAAAAGTGAGCAATCTTTATCAAATTGTAACATTGTTTTTTATACACTCTTCACAACTTTTTTTTAATGTCACCACTGAAGGATTATATGTAAAAGTAAAAAAATAGCCTCCACAACCAAACCCCAAGACTAAAAATATTTTTTGTAACATATACATCAAGTGATCATTTCCATCACTAAACAAAACTGTGAAAGAAAAAAAATAATACTTATAAGAGAAATCCTACGCATGCGATAAAATAAAACTCAAATCAATCCAAAGGTCCGATTTCTAATAAATTGTCGCCTACTGCAGAGATACCGTTTTAGTTATGACAGTCGGAAAAGAGAAATCTTCCCCTACTCTGGCAACCCTTTAACACCTTTTGGGGGGCCGAAATTGGGGGGAGAAAGTTGCGTTGGAGGTTGGGTTGTGGAAAACCGCTCGTGTGATACAGCCTGCGATGTTTTTCTTGCAAACATTATTATTCGTTTAATATTGTCATAACAGATATACTTCAAAGTGAAAACTACTTTATTCAATGTCTTTTATCAATATTATACTTAGGAATATTTATTTTTAACTATTTTAAATAAGGTTTCAAAATACTATAGCTACTTATTGTACTACGGTATTTTACTTACTAACAGTTTTACTTAGTAACTAAAGTATTTACTACAGTAACTACAAATAAAACTCTGAAACAGTGTTAGTATTTTTTTAGGTGTACAACATTGAAAAGGACATAAAAATAAGTATATTCATGTGGAAAATTAAATTATAATAAATCTATTAGTTTTAAATGAAGTTGTATAAATATTTCTTTGACACAGTTTATCCACCAAAAAACTAATTAGACACCATAGAAAGAAAATCTAAGTCACTACTGGGATATGGTAATGACTGAAACAAAGCAGTTCTGGATAATTTACTCTAGGTTTTGTGACTACAATACTTATTATATACTTTAGGGAGGGAAGTGGTTTTATAGAAAAGTATCCGAATATTAGTTTTCAGTTGAGTTTCATTGAGTTCTCATTTTTTTATAAGTTAAATGCTACGTTATTTGCAGAATTGTATGTTTTGATGACAATAAATATACGCCTTATAAAATATCTTCTTCCAAATGCGCACCACCTGTCGTCATTTTGATTTCTTTCAAATAAATTCCTTAAGAGTTACAAGTAAAGCCCATTTTATTTGTTTTTCTCTCTTCTTATTTTTGAAAGAAGCATGTATACATGATTTTATCTAGTTTTGTATTATTGTTTAACAGTATTTGTCTTCAATTAAGAAAAAATTATTAGTTTATAAAATTGATGATTACTACCAAGATTTTTTAAACAAATTATTCTTATAAAGGATTGTAAAAAGATGACTCTGCTGAATTTCTATTGCCAGTCATTCTTCCACCACTCATCGACTTGCAAAGCCCAACCAAAATGCGTAAAATGTGCCGGAAACCACCAAACCAAAGACTATACGAAAGATAGAGAAACCAAACCTAAATGCGTTAACTGCGGAGGAGACCACACTGCCTCTAGCAGGCTATGTGCAAACCGACCAAAAATCAACATCTCCGGAAAATTTGACCGTGTTAATCATAGATCTTACGCTAATATCGCCGCCGCAAATCTACCCCAACACAGCCAAACAACGGAAAACCCAAATTATCCCCAAAACTCCCAAACTAACCTTCTAAACTTTATGGAAACCATCTCAAACTAGGCTCGCCTAAATTTTGCGAAACCGCATGATTTTCCATCCCTAAACTATTTTCCGACTTTCCGATCCTCGTTGAACTTTGCTGGTACCTTTTGAAGGTTTCAGCTCTGGTTTCGCAGGGACTCTGGGAGTCTCGACATATGGGCCATTGATTGCACTTCTATACCGGCAAAGTGATTCCTTCCGCACATCTTCTCCTGACCTTTTCCATCCCATCTCTCCCGATGCTCTAGAGGGCGCCCCGATCGCCGTGTTGCTTCCAGGTGGGAGGAGCTTGTGTTCCTCCGCCTCTAAACTCCGATCTCGCTTAAACTACGTCGTCATTCTCATGATTTCTCAGTTAGTCATCATATCGCTCATGTCTGATACCTTCTCAGGATTAGGAGACGAAAGCGCCTTCGGCGCTAGTTCTTCGGTAAAGTCTAAAGCGTAGCGTAGACTCTGCTGAAATTTTGGCATTTTAAAATATTAGTCGAGTAATAAGAGAGTAAGCACTATTTAGGAGCTTGCGCTTAATCGTACAATGTAAGTTATACATGCATGAAATATTTGAATATGTGAAAACAAATACTTTCCATCTGGCTACTTCAAATATTTCCTGATTAAATAAAAGGAAAATTATTTAATTTCTTTAAAGCGTGTTTTAAAGTAGCTCAGATCGATAACACACACTAAAATAACAGAAATATATAATACAAAAATTGTCGACCAACAACAGGCCAGAGGCCCAGCAAGGTTGGTCCAAAATAAATCTAATACATTACCAGTTTCCAATGTCCGTCAAGTTTCTTCTTAAAATCTTCTACTCTCTTCGAATGCACAACATAATCTGGTAAAGCATTCCACTCATTGACAACTCTATTGTAAAAATAATGTAAAATAGTTCTTTATTTTTAGCAAATGACAACGTGATTTCCAGTGTTTCACTATGCGAGAAATAAATGATAAAAAACAATTATTCTATAAATCAGTCAGATCGGTAATGCCTATAAAAATTTCTATTCGTTTCCGAAATGTAAGTCCGCTACTAATATTTGCATGTGTTTAAAACGTTATAGCATAGGTTCTAGTTATATTTTGAAGATTGGATCGACCTTTAGAAATACATAGTTAATATCTTTTACCTAAATGGCTGAAATTATAATCGTCCTTTTAAAATTTGTAAATAATTGATACCAATTATTTTTATTGCTAGGGATCGCGACCATTCTAGTTTCAAAAAAATACCACACAATAAAAAGAAGCATTCATAAATGTTGCGAATATATTAGAGTTCTTTCATTGCGTGACATACCAGAGAAATTATATAATGAAAGTCTTTAGCGGAGGTTAACAGTTTTCGGCGGTGGCGCTGGATCGACGTATCAGATTTTTTACTACATAATGTGTTTTGATGTATGCGTACTATGCAGTAAAAAATCCGATGAAAATTACTCCATAAGAGGCTTTTGTAAGCTAAATCTGTACTGGTCCTATTTCCTGCGTACGATACGCTATTAGGTTGCGATTTTGGTTGTGCCTCAGTTTCGCAATTGCCCCAGCGTTCCTTATTATATTACATCTAAAATTTTAAGAGAATTAAAATGAAAATGTCTGCGTCAAATAACGAAACCAATGGCCAAGGATATGGGTATAGACAACACGACCATTCCTAGTAATTTTGTTACTATCAAACTTTTTTGCCCTGTTAGGGACATCTTCGGGGCGCCAGAAGGAAGCTTCTCGTCGATACCGCAAAAATTATAACATATATCTTATCTCGGAATTATTCATTGGTGATTTCAGAATTTGAGTTTGAGCAACAGCGCACTTTTTCATACAGAAAGGAAAATTGTTTAAAATAATGAAATATGCTGCAATTTGAATACGATTATATTGGGTAACTTTAGTCCAAGTTTCACTCTTCAATAAATACACTTACCCTTATTCAATGATGTAATGAAATAACCCACTTATATGCTCTATTCTGAAAACCCTGATAAGTCAGGTTTCGGAAGAGTTTTACCTTTTCTTAGGGAAGGTGCATTATTTAGTTAGAGGGGGAGGGGGGGAGGATTATAGGGGGGGGGGGTCATGATTTAATTTTATCCTTGAAAGTGTGGGGGGGTGGGTCTGGCTTTAATTTCCAATTATTTACCAAGGAGTGGGGGGGGGGGGATTAGAATTATTATGAATAAGTTTTAAGGTCTTCAGAAAAAATATATATTACCGGAAGCATATAAAATTCACATCACACTAAATGTGTAAAATTGATGCTTTTCAAATTTAACCGAATAATAGTTAGTTATACAACAAATGCATAAAGTAAAACTTTTCTAAATTATATATCGTAATTACTGTGAGCTCATCTATTGATTAACTATCAAATCTACATTTTATTGAGATTTGTCGAAAACCAATTGCTAACCTTGTTGACTAGTAAAACATTTAGAGTTTTGAAGATTGAAAGTTCAAAAAACTGAACATTTCACCACTAGCTCTAGTCAGGAAATTGAAAATTCAGACTTGGTGATCTGAGTGTAGGACATTACTTAGGTTACTGAAGATGAACAAAGTCAAGACTTTGAAAGTAATTTTAGACATTGACTCGGAGAGTGAAATTGAAAGCGATCCTTTCAGATTCAGATGTCGGGTCATTTTACAAGAACAGCTGGCAAAAAGCCATGAAAAGTAAAAAATATGTAGCATCTCGTGTTTCAGATTATTTTTTAAAACTAAGACTGAGGAAACAATTTTAATAGGATATATCCTAAATTATTCGTTAACAAGTGTTTTGTATATATCGCTAATTATAAATAGTGAATACATTTTGGTAGTATTTAGAATACGTTTTGGTAGTACTTATTTTCGTAACAATAAAACAGTGAAAATAAATTTCGTTAAATTGTAACTCCAAAACAGAAATGATAGATACAAATTAACAATAACTAAGTTAATGCCACCATTTGCTTAAATTAGACAGCATAGCACTTAAAAGAGTTTTACCTCTAAAAATTCAAATCATTATCTGTTAATGCACAAAAAATTAGTAAAATACATTTATATTCATATGCTGATTATACTTTTCAAATACGCCTTATACGGATGGAAATCCCCCCCCCAGTGACAAATAAGGGTGGAGCCGTTTACTTCAAAGGGTAAAACCGAGGTAATCAGGGAACTTTGGAAATTCCCAAAACAGACATGGAAAAATGCTTGGAGCGGAGTGAAATAGATAAAATCCATGAAAAATGGCGTGTAAAATTATTTATGAGTCTGGGATTTTAAGACTTTATTTTAAATCTCTTTAATCTTATAACACAGTCTATTTTCCATATCTAGCGAAATTTTATAAAAAAAATCGATTATGTATGAGTAGGGCAGGGTTCCAACTTTTTGCACTGCGTTACCATTGACTTTTTTGAAAAAATATGCGTACCACCAGACCAAAATACTTTAATAGCGTATAATTATATCACATAGGAGTAATGGAACTTATCTTCACTATTAAGTCATCTTCTACACTTATTCTGCTTTTTTATGTGTATTTTTTATGTACAAAGAGTTCAGAAAATCCACTCTCACGCAAGTAACTCGTAACAAATGACATCAAAGATAGTAGCATCATGTTGCTCGCATCACTTACGCGTACCACCTGAAATTTTCCCGCGTACCACCAGTGGTACGCGTACCACTGGTTGGGAACCCCTGAGCTAGGGTTTCAACTTTAATTTCATTTTTTTTTTCTATTTGAACACAATATCACGATACCAGGAATATTATTTTAGATATGTTATGGGCAATTTGATTATTCCGGGCATTATTCATTATGCCCAGACAATTTTTTAATAAATATCTGATAAAATCGGACAATTTAATTATTAATTGCTTTTGTTGGGGCACTTTGATGAAATGACATGTATTTTTGTAACATGCAATTGTACATGTTTGTAAGTACATACTCTATGTTTCTTTTTTAATTGGTTTGTCAGTTATTTAAAATTAAGTTTCAATATAATATATCGTCTTATATTTCAATATAGAGAAATATGAATAAAAATATTCTCAAATTGCACACTTGACTCCCAGCATTCTTGGTAATGCATGGCCAATGTAACATTTTATAAAACAATTATTACATCCCTTTGTGCCTTTTTTTTTTTAAAAACTGCCCAGGCGTTCTGAATAATGACCAATATTCATATTAGCTGTAACAGATATAAGGAGGAGTTTCAACAAAAAAAACTAAATATCAACAATACACACAACTGAAGTTTTGACTAGATTATTTATTTGCCATACATGCACGGATACACACACAAAGAAAACTTTTACAAACTTATACTCAGTCAAAAAGACACATTTTTATCTTCTTCTCTAAAAGAATTTTTGTTTTCTCCATTTTCATCTTATTCAAATGGCAGTGATTAAAAACAATTTTAAAAAAGACAACAATTAAAAACATGTAAAATTGCAATGTCTTAATAAAAAATCTTTTTGACACTACAAAAAGAAATTTAGACTATTAATTCTAACAAGCAAAACAACTAATTTTTTTAAAACCAGGAAACAATTTTCTTAATAATGATATATCTACAATATTCGAACAAGTGTTTTGTATATATCGCTAATTATATATATAGTGATATACGTTTTGGTAGTATTTATTTTTGTAACAATAAAAAAGTTGAAAATAAAATTTCGTTAAATTGTAACTTCAAAACAGAAATGATAGATACAAATTACCAATAAACTAAGTTAATGCCACCATTTGCTTAAATTAGACAGCATAGCACTTAAAAAGAGTTTTACCTCTAAAAAATTCAATATCATTATCTGTTAATGCATAAAAATTTAGTAAAATACATTTATATTCATATGCTGGTTATACTTTTCAAATACGCCTCCCAACGAGGCAAAAATTTAACACAAATATCAATGCATAGTTTTTGGCAATATACCAAACATATAACACAATTGATAAACTTATTATCTTGGAAAGATTTTATACATAAGAATTGTTATATATTTTCCACTTTAATTTAAATACACCCTGTTTAATGGACCACCTTCTGAACTATCCTTCAATAATATAAATACTGCATGATTAAATAAAAATATTTTCGTATGCAAGCCGTTAATGGACAAAGATAACTTTTTCAATATGCACATAAATACAGTAAACTTTTAATACTTTTCAAAGTTACATGAAATAAC
>JAFNEN010001897.1:0-55236 GCA_019343175.1 Oedothorax gibbosus
TAGTACACTGTAACAAAAAGTCTATTTTTTTACAGAAAAATTGTCTTCTGGTATGCAGAAAAATACCGTAAAATTTACAGAGATAATCCTGTTTATTTTATACGAATAAGTTGTAATTTTGAAGCAAAATCTCTTTTTTTAAACTGCAAATTATGAAGAAAAACCGAAAATTTACCTCCCCTCAGTCGCAAGCGGAGATCACAACACTAACGCATATTAATAAAGTGCCTACCCCGAATTCGAACCATGGAGCTTTAGACCTCCAGCAAAACATTTTAAAACTAAGCGAGATCGCCACTGAAAACCAGAAAAATATGTATTTTACTTTTAAAAAAGTTTATTTTTATTGAAAAAAAAACCTGTTAAAATTATCAGCTGGTATGCAGAAAAATACCGTAAAATGTCTAATGTTTATTTTATACGAATAAGTTGTAATTTTGAAGCAAAATCTCTTTTTTTAAACTGCAAATTATAAAGAAAACCGAAAATTTACCTCCCCAGTAGTGGAAAAGTAGGGGTGGAGCTGAAATCCCGGAGCCGGAGCCAAATCCCCGAGTGAGAGGGGGGGAGGGGAGAGGGGGAAGGGGTGATTCTTATCAGGGTGTGACGTAGTGTGAAGTCATGTGACGTAGGGTGGAGTTGAGTTGTTTTTCAGGAGTTGTTTTAGTTTATTTGTGACGTCATAGGGTTGTCATAGTGACAGTTATGTCATTGAGTTTAGGTGGAGTTGAGTTGTTTTTCAGGAGATGTTTTAGTTTATTTGTGACGTCATAGGGTTGTCATAGTGACAGTTATGTCATTGAGTTTAGGTGGAGTTGAGTTGTTTTTTAGGAGTTGTTTTAGTTTATTTGTGACGTCATAGGGTTGTCATAGCAACGTGAGTTTATAGAAAATCGTGGCGCCCTCTATTAGTGAAAAAATGAATGATTTTAATATATGATTTCGTGGCGCCATCTATCGATGAGAAAAATAATGATTTTAATATATAATTACTGCGAAAAAATAAGGTTTTAAAACTAATAAAATAAATGAGGGTTTGAACCCCCAATCTCTCTAACAAAAGATTTATGACGTACGCTCGTGGCGCCATCTACCGGTGAGGAAATAAATGATTTTAATGTAAAATAAGGTGAAAATAAATAAATTTTAGCGCGAAAAATATTAAAAAGTGAGTTTTTGACGATTCGAACCCCCGATCTCCAAAAGCGAACGTGGCCCAGCGACTTGCTACGTTTTAGTGAACTGGGCCACGTCCGCTCGACAATATGTGAAGAATTAACGTTTATTTGCGGTTTCTATAAGTGCTCATGGCGCCATCTAGTATAAAATATTTCATTTAATCCTGTCTAAATGGTGACATAAACTCGAAATACTTTTGTGGGGTCTTTACTTAATAATTAAGATAATCAGTAATATCTGATTAACATAAAAAGTGAGTTTTTGATGATTTGAACCCCCGATCTCTTACAAAAATATTTTAATATACTTTTCGGTTGTTTGAATTTCTTAGAAAATGTAAAAACGCTTGAATTTGCTCTTCAAAGATTCAATTATTTTTCTTCTCATAAATTTAGAGAATGATAAAGAATCATCATGCTGGTTATTTAGTTAATATTTTATAATTATAAAATTAATTTTTTTTTAAGAATCTATTTTTCTTTACATTTGTTACTTTTCAATATTTAAGTTTTTAATTACCAAAGCAAATATTTTTGATAATTAAAATGATACATATCAAAAAATGTTAAAATCTGACTAGGTTTTGAATAAAATTATTACTTTATTTTAAATTATAACAAGAATGAATTTATTTCTATGAATAAAACTTTTTATAAGCGTTGTAAAAAAAATAATAATTGAATATCTATTAAACTTGTGCTACAATTTGGAATACTTCAATAAAAGTTATTAAAAGATTCACCTTTGTTAGTTAATACAATTACTCGGAATAAAGTAAAAAAAAAATAAATTATTAAACATTTTGGAATACAAAGCTTATATATTTTCACAACTTAATGTAAAAATCAATTTTTAGTAAAACTCAAACTAATTAAAACACACTATTACTTCCCTTATGTAGATAATCGCAACTCCTTATCTTTTTTTTTTCCTACAGTACACTCGTGGGGTGATTTCAGTTGTAATCACTAAAACCAAAGATTATTGTCTCATCTTGTTGAGTTTTAAGATTTGATTTACAGTTTATATACTCGCAATGTCATCTAGTATAAAATATTTCATTTAATATTAGGCCTGTCTAAATGGTGACACGTACTCAAGATACTTTTGTAGCATATTTACTTAATAATTAAGATAATCAGTAATATCTTGAGTACGTGTCACCATTTAGACAGGCCTAATATTAAATGAAATATTTTATACTAGATGACATTGCGAGTATATAAACTGTAAATCAAATCTTAAAACTCAACAAGATGAGACAATAATCTTTGGTTTTAGTGATTACAACTGAAATCACCCCACGAGTGTACTGTAGGAAAAAAAAAAGATAAGGAGTTGCGATTATCTACATAAGGGAAGTAATAGTGTGTTTTAATTAGTTTGAGTTTTACTAAAAATTGATTTTTACATTAAGTTGTGAAAATATATAAGCTTTGTATTCCAAAATGTTTAATAATTTATTTTTTTTTTACTTTATTCCGAGTAATTGTATTAACTAACAAAGGTGAATCTTTTAATAACTTTTATTGAAGTATTCCAAATTGTAGCACAAGTTTAATAGATATTCAATTATTATTTTTTTTACAACGCTTATAAAAAGTTTTATTCATAGAAATAAATTCATTCTTGTTATAATTTAAAATAAAGTAATAATTTTATTCAAAACCTAGTCAGATTTTAACATTTTTTGATATGTATCATTTTAATTATCAAAAATATTTGCTTTGGTAATTAA
The DNA here is from genome assembly GCA_019343175.1 of Oedothorax gibbosus. NCBI lineage: Eukaryota > Metazoa > Arthropoda > Arachnida > Araneae > Linyphiidae > Oedothorax > Oedothorax gibbosus. Next base: position 2,918 of record JAFNEN010001897.1, read on the forward strand.
AAACTTAAATATTGAAAAGTAACAAATGTAAAGAAAAATAGATTCTTAAAAAAAAATTAATTTTATAATTATAAAATATTAACTAAATAACCAGCATGATGATTCTTTATCATTCTCTAAATTTATGAGAAGAAAAATAATTGAATCTTTGAAGAGCAAATTCAAGCGTTTTTACATTTTCTAAGAAATTCAAACAACCGAAAAGTATATTAAAATATTTTTGTAAGAGATCGGGGGTTCAAATCATCAAAAACTCACTTTTTATGTTAATCAGATATTACTGATTATCTTAATTATTAAGTAAAGACCCCACAAAAGTATTTCGAGTTTATGTCACCATTTAGACAGGATTAAATGAAATATTTTATACTAGATGGCGCCATGAGCACTTATAGAAACCGCAAATAAACGTTAATTCTTCACATATTGTCGAGCGGACGTGGCCCAGTTCACTAAAACGTAGCAAGTCGCTGGGCCACGTTCGCTTTTGGAGATCGGGGGTTCGAATCGTCAAAAACTCACTTTTTAATATTTTTCGCGCTAAAATTTATTTATTTTCACCTTATTTTACATTAAAATCATTTATTTCCTCACCGGTAGATGGCGCCACGAGCGTACGTCATAAATCTTTTGTTAGAGAGATTGGGGGTTCAAACCCTCATTTATTTTATTAGTTTTAAAACCTTATTTTTTCGCAGTAATTATATATTAAAATCATTATTTTTCTCATCGATAGATGGCGCCACGAAATCATATATTAAAATCATTCATTTTTTCACTAATAGAGGGCGCCACGATTTTCTATAAACTCACGTTGCTATGACAACCCTATGACGTCACAAATAAACTAAAACAACTCCTAAAAAACAACTCAACTCCACCTAAACTCAATGACATAACTGTCACTATGACAACCCTATGACGTCACAAATAAACTAAAACATCTCCTGAAAAACAACTCAACTCCACCTAAACTCAATGACATAACTGTCACTATGACAACCCTATGACGTCACAAATAAACTAAAACAACTCCTGAAAAACAACTCAACTCCACCCTACGTCACATGACTTCACACTACGTCACACCCTGATAAGAATCACCCCTTCCCCCTCTCCCCTCCCCCCCTCTCACTCGGGGATTTGGCTCCGGCTCCGGGATTTCAGCTCCACCCCTACTTTTCCACTACTAACAAAGAAATTAAATTCTTGTAGTATTAGGTATACACTCTTAAAACAAAAGAGTGAAATCCACTCCTATAGGAGAAGTGCATTTTCGGCACCGGAAAGGAGTGAAAATTAACTCAGATTGAGTTAAAACCGCTCGTTTTAAGAGTGTAGGACGCAGATTGTTTTCTTTTATTTCTTTTACCCACTCCGAAAAAGAGTGAAATCCACTCCTATAGGAGAAGTGCATTTTCGGCACGGAAAGGAGCGGAAATTAACTCAGACTGAGTTAAAACCGCTCGTTTGTTTTAAGAGTGTACTGTAAGGACAATCAATTTTATAGTTTAAGATATTCTTGTAAAACAAATTTGAATACAGATATTGATCTTCCGATATACCTTATTTCTCTACATCTTTCAGCGATCTATTTTTAAAGGAACATTGGGTGAGTCAGGTCTAAGTGCAATTTCAAATCAACCAACCTTCAAAGATAAACACTTGTGCAACGTGAAAAACACGGAGGGCTTCTTTATAACCATAAATATCTTTTCCTTCAGCGACCACAACATGACACGAATACCTTGTTGTATTCGCACTAACCTACTTTAGCTTGTTTTCGCTCCTACGTCATCAACAAGTTATTTATGCAAAAAGCGCCAATACTCATCGCCTCGTGGGGGTTGTTATTGTTGACGATATTGGTACCTGAGCCAGCAACCAACGCAAACTTAAAACGATGTATACTATGTATATACGTCGTTGTAATATATTTGGACTCCGTATGCACTGTAAAAATCATTCAGGAACAAGTTACTGGGAACAACTGCCCGATTTTTAGCACTAATGTTTTTAATATATATCAAGTAATTTTCCTTAAAAATTTAGGAACAATTCCACATAAAGTCAGTAAGTTTCCTGGTAAATGTCAAAAAATGTCTATTTGGATGCAGAAAAAGGGACGGCGCTGCCATTCTCTTTACTTCTTTCTCAAGTACGTGCTGCTTGAATTGGCATCTCTCCGAATTCGATCCGCCAAACTCTGGGTGTATTCGTTAAAAAAAAACTTCAGTAATGCGCACCACGCGTCGCGGCCATTATTGCTTGCTGGAAACGATGCATTGCAATGAATTGCTCAAAAGTATGTATGTTAGATGATTTTACTTATGTTTCTGATTATAAAACCTGAAAATCCAAATAAAGATAATTTAAACTTGAAAAAGTCTTCAAAGTTTGCGATATATACGAATAACTTTCGAATTTTTTACAGGGTATATTTAAAGAGGCACGTAAACTCTCTGTACTCGGTGACACTACCGTTCTCGGGACACTACGATTCCTAGTCCAACGCTTTATCCATTAGGCGCTACCACTGCCCATAATATTGGCCCTACCAGTTAAAAGTCCCCTTTTCTTAGAACAATGTTAAATAATGTTACATTTTATCCAGACCTATGAGGCCCATCAAACGAGTTCCATCTTCGTGTCTGTAACTTCGAGGCGATGCAAGTCCTAGCGATTGTCCATACCAAGCTGCTAGTTCGATGGATCCCCAGTTGTCATTACCAAGAAACTTTGTACTAGTTTATCAACCACTGAAGTGATAAAGAGTTGAGTTGGCCTTTGACGGCCTTAACCAACACCCACAAAAGTATTTTTATTCATATTTTTTTGTGGGGAATGTGTTAAAATAAAATGTAAGGAATAAAGTTTTTAAAAAATCACGCTGTTAATTAAAAGTTCTCCAACTTAAAGATATGATTTTTAACAAAATTCCCAACTCCTGATTTCTGAATTACAATTAAAATAGTATGTATCCAACCATTCTTCTTTCATTTGCAGTTACAAGAATTTCCAAAAAAAGTAAAATAACCTACTTTCCTGTTACTTAAATACTTACTGAACTTCTTTTAGAAAAACAAGTAAGTTTGAAGTAGCCACTGTCACATAAAACTACTTCTACGCAAGATTTATATACAAACATTAGACGGATGTCCGTCCGAACGTACAAACAGACGGACAAAAAAGTATAAAAGTTGGGTCTCTGAGGTGTCATACCTTTCTAATAAAAAAATAATAATTTTTAAGATCCGACCGATAGAACCGATTTTGCAAGAGGGTTACGGACAGACGGACATCGTCAGCATGTCATTACCTACTTTATCATTTTTAAATTCTTCCGAATTAAAAAAAAAACAAGTAGGTTTGTAACAGAATCTGTCACTTAACCCGCTTCCACACAAAAGTTGTATTAAACAGGTAAAATGGCGCCAAACACTGCATTAATTCTATATTAAACATTTACATGCTAAATTTGGCTTGTTTCATATAAATTTTATTTCGAAAATTCAATAATTATTACTTATCGTTTGCAAAATTTAATCTATATTTTAAAGAATAAATATGTAATATTCCTCGCTTTTAAATAGAATGAAAACATTTCATATCAACGTACAAAGAATCTCGTAGTGAAATATAGTTATCTCGTAGTTATATTTGACGTCATTTCAAACTGATCGATGTCGTAAAATAAATTTATTTTAATTTAGTGTCTAAAAATTAAGTTTCTCGGGCGATTGTAGCGAATGGCACTGTGATTTAATTCTAATAACAAACAGGGCCTTTAGCTATTTGTAATTCAAACTTTTAAACGCCAAAATTAACTATTTCATTAATCTCCTTTCTCAGATTTAATAATTAGATTTTATTAAATTACAGTTCGAAAAATATATAATTAGTACAAATGTGCTTTAAAAATAAAAGCGAAACTTTGCACATTTTTTATGCCAAGTTAGAATTCTCTTTGCATCTTTCTTCATACATATATAATGAACCATCAAAAGAATTCTATTGTGATATTACAACAATCCAAACTGAATCATATCACATAAATAAATATTCTTTCAAATATTTGTATTTTTTTAATAAAATTTCTCGTACGTTTAACGAAATGGCAACAGTGAAAATATTGAATAAAAATGGAATTTGCATGTTATTTCAATGTAGATAAAATTTTAAGTTATTTAAATTTTAAATAAACTTCTAATTTAAATTTTTTAATGAAATTTGGAATGTAGCCTAATATGATTTTTTGCTTCAAATGACGTATCCCACTTGTTTGTGGGACTTGTGGATGGCAACATTGAAAATATGAATAAAAATGGAATTTGCATGTTATTTCAATGTAGATAAAAAAATTTAGTTATTTAAATTTTAAATAAACTTCTAATTTAAATTTTTTAATGAAATTTGGAATATAGCCTAATCTGATTTTTTGCTTCAAAATGACGTATTCCATTTGTCTGTGGGACTTGTGGTTCTTTCTTTCTGTGAAAGTGGGTGACGGACGGGCGGACAGACGGACGGACAAACAGACAGACGGACTGAACGATTATAAAACCTTCCACTTTTTACGTTATAAACGTAGTGTGGAAGCTAAAAGAAAAGTAGTCTAAAAAGGAACTTTCTCAGTTTTTAAAAAAATGCTTATTTAAAAAAGTTTTTTTTTTTAAATAAAAAGAGAAAGTTTGAAAATGCGCAAAAACATGATTTTAAGTATAGATTGTTTGTTCTGCAGATAAAATTTCGTCTATGCTATTAAATTTCATTGAAACAAATAAACGTATTTCTAAAAAAAAAACTTGCATCGGCCGGGAATCGAACCCGGGCCGCCCGCGTGGCAGGCGAGCATTCTACCACTGAACCACCGATGCTACAATAACAAAAGTAATATTTGTATAAAGAAAAAAGTAATATTTGTATAAAGAAAAAAGTAACATAAAAAGAAAAAAATATCAAGTGTCATTTAAAAGCTAAACAAGCTAACAAATATTAATAATTATATTTTAGTGCATTGTAAATCTTCGACAAAAAACCAAGCAAAGTAAGAAGACTACAAATGCTGTGTCATCAAGTAACACGTTTTAACATACATTCTTTGAATTAACCGTTTTAAATACCAAAACCGCAAGCTTATTTTTATTGTAATTCATGCATACCATATTATCAATACTGCGTAAAAGTTCTTATTGTAGTTTCACTGCCTTTTTAGTATTATCACAGTGAAACGAGTTTTACAGAAACGGAACATAATAGTGTTAAAAGATTCAAACAAATCGATAAATTTCTTTAATCGTCAATTTTTATGTCTATTAGATTAGATACTAAAATCGATTCATTATTAAATTGCAAACTACACTTTATCTAGACAATAAAGCTAAACAAACAAATCATTTTACTTTATTATCTCAATTCATTTTAATGAAGGAAGAACCCAAAGTGTTTATAATACACAATACACCCACATTGGCAACTTTTCTAGCGTTGCAACTCTGATGTGTTGAATAGAGCTGTTTTTGTTTGCAGTGTTCTGTTTGTTCGTTTTTTCTTCCGGAACATAAACAAGCGCATTTTTGACGAAAAACATGATTCTGTATTTAGAAGAAAATGTCGGATGTGAACGGTTTGTTATTGTAATATGAAATATTCCACTCTTATTTTCGAAAATATGGTAACACTGTTAAAAATTGGGCACTTTGTTTCACCAAAAATATGGTTCCTAGTAGCTGCAACTAGAGCCCTACACAGGGATGGAGGGCTCTAGCTGCAACGGCTGTGTGGTGAAAAGTTAAACCATATTTTTGGTATTCGGTTGAACCATTTCTCAGGTTTTGTTTCCAAATCTAGAAAAATGGTTCAACCAAGCACCGAAAAAAAAGGTGAAAGATTTCACCACACAGCCGTTGCAGCTACTAGGAAACCCCCAATATAAATGGTGAAAAACCAAGACAAAATTTTTTTAAAAACAGTGTATAACAGGTTTAAATAGCCCTTGCATGAAACCCCAAGAATCCTTCCCCTCCTTTTTACATTCCCCCCCAATTTGGGTCCCATTTTCCTCATCATCTCCCCTTAACTGAGGTAGTTATTAAAAAAGTGCCAGTTTTCCCCGCCCTGAATTTCTTTGGGAAAAATTGGGAAAATCGTTTAAAAGCCCATTTCAAAACCTTTCCACCTTCTGCAAGATTTCCCCCCAAAAAGAATAAACATGGAGAACTGCATAGGAATTTTTCCCCGTTTTTTTTTCGTGCATGCCAAAAAGTTCTGGGGACAAGATACCCGGGTACCCCACCCAGCATCAAGTATGCTCTGTTTGTCTTGTTGGGAAATCGGTTCCCCAAATGGGAAAAATCTACTTTATAGCTCCCCCCCCCAAATGTTATTTTTTTTACCCTGCTCCAACCGAGATTTTACAACACGCTCTCCCCTTTGAAATAATTTAAATTTCCCAGCTTTACAAATGAGTAAACCCACTTCAAAAAAAGAAAATTGAGGGCGGAACTGGAAGAAAAAAATGTAAATTTAAAATTTTGGGAAACTATTTAAATTTTTTTAGGAAATTAAAAAAACCTGCCAAAACCCCTATTTCAGTTCATTTTTGTAATTGTAGGAAAAAAAAATTTAAACCCCTTTAAGTATTTTTAACTGGAAGTTTCCCCAAAAAATATAAGCCAGATTCAGGAGATAAAAAGTAAATTTATAAAATTTATATTATTATAAACCCCTTTTTTGTAAATTAAAATGTCAAAGTAAGGTTCATTTGAAGGTTGTAACAACAACTAAAAAATTTTAATTTCCCCCCATCATTTTTTTGGGTACCCTTTTTGCCCAAGAGAAAAAAAAAAATTAAACTACCAAAAAACATTTAAAAACCCTTTGAAAACGCCAAAAAAGCATTTTAAGTATGAAATTTAAAAGGGAAAAATTTTTTAAGGCCCCTGTTTTTAAATTTTAAAAAATAAAAAAAAAAGGGTTTTTAGTTTTTTTAAAAATTTGCACGCGGCCCTGCGGTTTTTCCCCCCATGACAATAATTAAATATAGCAAAATTTTATCCCCCCATTTTTTAAAAGTATAGTACTAGTGTTTTTTCTTTGGTTGTTTCAATACCTTTTTTTTGGGGTGTTCCCCCACCCAAAAGGTTTTGGGAAATAGAAATTTTTGTCATTTAAAAGCTCCAGAATCTGGGCAGTCGGACAACCCTATCAGAGCAGTTCCGTGCAGAAGGTGCACCGTGTGAAATGGGCTTAAACGGACGAGCGAAAATTCCACGCCTACAATGACGTTACAACTATTTGGGATCCTCCAAAAATTACGAGATGTGTTTAGGGGGGGATGGAGGGTGATTGAGCCGAATATCACCAAATCTCACGTAGCGGGGCAGGGGGGAGGTCATGTCAAAAAACACGTAATTTTTTCCCGCAAAAAAAAAAAACAATTGCGAGAAAATATAGTTCAATTCCAGAAAAAACATGTTTTCTCTTAATCTTACATGATAATATTTATCATGGCTTTTCCGAACATCATATTTCAAAATGTTGGAACTTTAAAAAAATTAAATTTTGAAAAGTGTCACATATGAGATTACGGAGGGGGGGGGGGGTCTGTCGATCCTAATATCACGTAATATCACCGTGGGGGGAGGGGGTAAAAAAATAGTCATAATCGCATTACGTGATTAATGGACGCCCCCCTTTCACACGTTACCAGCTCAGGATGTCGGCCTCGTCACTTGAACTCGGTGGAAATTACGTAAACCGTCGCCAATAGACATCGGGTGCAGAGTTCGAAATTAACGGTCACTAGTCGCAAAAACGAACAGTTCTCGAGTAGCTATCAAGTGCGACATCAATTTAACTCCAACCAAAAGGTTAGGTTAGAACGTTCCCGAAGCACACAAACCTGAATATATATGTCTACCAACCAACCAACCAACGTTCCCCGTTGTCTATTTCAAACCCTTATGAGGAGCTTCAACACTGGCAATTACACCTCGTAATTTTGAAACGTATAACTCCTCCAAAAATATGAAATGAAAATTCCAAAGAATGAGGAAGTCGTCAGTTGTCGCCATTCACGAGACCGGCGAGTTCTTAAAATCCTCTTGAACTGAGTCCAATGTTTGCACAAAAGGCCGATGAGCAACAAAAAAAGTATTTTTTTCCTCACATTTTTGTTTATTTTTGTTTAAACGATCTCATCTGGTGAGCAGATGTTGTCTTTCTTGGACTAGCACCAAAAAAGAAGGTCCATGACATAGTATGGAAAGTCCCTCACCATAAAGAACAAGAAAGAACATTACGATTTTTTTTTATTTGCCGCTATCGAGTTAAGAAAAGATCGAGATGTTGTCGGGCAAAAACCAATACAAAAACCGGTTTGCCAAGTGAAGCCATTGATCGCTCTGCAGTAAGCCCAAACAAACACTCGCGGCTAACTATTTGGCCCGATTTTACAGTGGAGGTTGTATAGGCTTACTACATCAACTTGGCGATTTCTGACTCTCTAATAAAAAGTAGAATTGCAACGCATTTTTCGTAGATATGAAGGGAATTACTGTTAAGTTGTGTATAAATTCAGAACTCGTGATACAGCGCAGCCAACAACAGTGCAAATATTTTTGGATTTTTAAGGAACAAAATGATGCGTTTTAGCATGAATTAACATTTAGTGAGCGGTTTCTTTGGACTTACTACTGTTGCTTGGCGACTTTCTGACGGCTTCACTTAGTTTCGCGCCAAGCATCTGCATATTCTTCTTCTTGACTCTATGTTTCCAGCAAACAAATTCACGGCTGCAAAATTCTAAGAGCCAGCGAAATGTAAAAGCGCAATGACTTCGGTACATTATTTTTAATTTTGAAACTCGACAACGGCTAAGTGGGTTGCTTAGAAGTTTCAAATCCAATTAAGCATGAAAGCATTCTAGACAAAAACGAGGGTGAATATACCGATTTCGAGCTCTGAGAGAATATTTTCTTAGAAGAAAGTCGTTTGAGGCCACTGAACCCGAAAGATGAAATGAAATTTCAGCGACATTCAAATACTTTGAAAAGAATAATTGATGGAACTTTAAGTAACATTGTACAAGGTTGATTAAAATTAAAGTTACTATTTTAAAAGCGATGTAAGTTAAGCGTCTCTAGTCTCTTTTGGATTGGATGAATTAACGTCAGAGGGGCATTGGCGACGGACCGCATAATTTAGAACCACGGTCAAGTGACGAGGCGAGGTAAGTTTGGTTGGGTTTACGTTGCACTTGAGTTTCAAATGGCTCCATTGGCGACGGGCTTCATAATTTTGAACAGCGGTCAAGTGATGAGGGTGACCCCTGTGGCACCCAACGCAATTGCGTATAGTGAGATAGTTACGGTGCCAGAGCATTGACATTTTTTTCTGTTTAGCTATGTGCTCTATTGAATAAATACAATAAATAAAAGTAACTGCTTACAAGTATTTTGTATAAAAGGGAATATATTTTGAAAAAAAAACCCGATTAATCTAAAATTTCCAGAAACATTGAATAAAGATGACGTATCATTTTCTGGTTTAAATAAAGTTGCAGTAAAATAATGTTAATTATGCATGTTCAAACATTGTATTTTTAATCATTTTGCACGACATTTGCAGGCTTAATTAAAACTTCTCCACATAATAACTCACATAATAAAACTGCACCAACTGACAAAACGATCGCTTTGTAAAATCGTTAAACTAAAATATTTCTGTGTACTTTGAATTCACTAGACGATATACAAAAATGTTTAATCAAATGCATCATTAGAAATATGCACCATTATCAATTTCCGAAACCATATCAAGCATTCGACAATTGTCCTTAATGAACGACTGGAATGGCCAGTTCTACTGTCACGTCAATCATTGTCTTCTTTCCCACAAACAAACCAAGTTCCGCCCCGTTCGAATCGTCCATTTTGCTATTTTAATTTTTTTCTTAAATAGATATAAAACTTATGCTTTTCTTTTTCATTATTCCCCGCTTAAAACATTTATTAAGTGGCCTAGTTAGTAGTGGGTTTGATTGCAGCCCATCACGCTAACAGTCTGCGCACTGTACCCGGTGCGGGTCCGATTCCCGCCTTCGCCATGGGTGTACTTTCTCTCTCTGTGTCAGTGAAAATTCTGTATGTGTCTGTCTTACTTGACGAAGGTTTATAAGCGAGTTTCTGATCAAGCACACAAACCGGAAAATATATGTACCAACCTACCTACCTAATTACCTTTATCAAAGCGCAAAATTTTACTTTTCCTCTGAATGTAAAGAATATTTTTGCCGCACTAAGCTGATTATTATAATTATTGTAGTCTGGTAAAATACCTTCCAAGTTCTGACGATAATGTGTAGTTTAAATATTTAGAAACTTAAAATTAGTTATTTTTCAACCAATGTTAGTGATTAAGAGGATTGTCAGTCTCATAAGCTAATGCATTAGTTTTGGAATCACAACTTCCGAAAGAAGTATTGTCTTGTCATGTTAGCCCTTTTTTCCCCAGGTATGGGAATCACTATAGCATCAAACTGAAATAAATTTGAAACGGAAATGTAATCTAGTTATTTAATTATATATTTTTGAAGTTTTAAAGTGCCAAAAATATACTGCAGATGGCGACACCATTTTAAAACTTTATCAATTAATAATTAAATAACCGGGTGTTATTTTCTTTTCAATTTCGTTTTAACTTGATGTTATGATGATTCCCATATCTGGTGAAAATGGAATAACATGGCAAAGCAATACTTTTGCCAAAGTTGTGATTTCAAAACTAATGCATTAGCTCTATGGGACCGATAGTCCCTCGATATACCCTTTACTACATTGATTAAAACCATTTCCAGACAAACACTCTAAAAACCAGTTAAAACTTGCACAATCCAACAATAGGCAGAACTAAAATGCTTTGATATGTCAACACAATATTTCTCCTAAAGGCTTTACAACTTTTATAAACGTCCATATCTTGCACGATGTTATTCCGAAGAGTAAGTTTTATTTGCAATTTGAAAGATAAAAGACCAAATACACATTGTATAAAAGCATTCAAAACATAGAAATTAAATAAAGATTTATGTGAGTCTTTTATATAGTAGAAAGAGATTTACCTACCTGTTTTTCTCTATCTCTACTTTAAATTGGAATCGAGCCAACAGGTGAAATCCTCCATTAAAAAAACGATAAAACATTTGAAGACGTTAGTGGAAGAAACGTGCTAAGTGGCATTTTTGAAAAAACTGAGATTTTTGTTTCTTCCCTCCTTTTAAAGATGACAAGATTCCCCCTTTTCGTAAACTTATAGTTAAGTATATTTTTTACCTTTTGTAAGTGCCGTTTTTAACGTATCTAAGAACAAAAATGATCAACTTTAAAGCTCATTTCTCGTTATCACCTTTTTTGTCACTTAGCACGTTCTTCAACAAAGCTCTTAATTTGATAACTTTTCTACTGTTCTATGGTCTGTTTCTGCTGCATCGATGATTTAATTTATTCTACGTTTGACATTCAGGAAGAATACAATCAGTATGGTAATAAATTATTCAAAACTCAATCAAGTAAATTGATCTAAAAAAAATGTCGAAGGTTTGTCCAATGTTTTAATTATTATCTACAATGGAAGGAAATTGGAAGAATACATTTCATTGCGAAATCCTGTCCGATTAACTTTATTACTACTTATATTTAGAACGCAAATTGTTTGACATTACTACTACTCCGTACTCTTTTTTATTTTGAACAATTGTTAACATAATAGTTTTAAAAAAATGTTTTTTTCTGTAATGGCAAAGCATAATTTAAAGGATTATTTTTACACGGTTGACAGAAAACAGTAAAATATAATAACGGAAGTTTTAATTTTAGTGACATAAGTTTCAGTTATTTTGTGAAAGTTTTCCATTTGATACAGATATTGTCATACCCAATAGTTAGATAAATGCTAAAAATGAAATAAAATGGAGAACGCATTTATGAAATAACTATCAATCTATTCAATTGTAATATCGTCGGTCAAATGACAAAACCACGAATGTGCAGATTCTATGGATTTGCTGTTTTTGAAAAATAAAACCACTTCTCGGTTTAATCGGTTCCTTTTTTTCCTCCGATTTTAACCAGGACGAGTTAAAGTAACTAAAAACCGTTCCTTTGAAAAAACCGGTTCTAGTTGCTTGGTTGGTTGAACGACTCCGGCTGTCTATTAAGGTTAGGTTTGAAATATGGTAGGTATAAGATGTTTTTTGCCGCGTAATGTGTGTCATAGGAATAGCATTACCAGTAGCATAGTTCTTGAAGCCTTGGGGCATTATCCGCAGCGAGGGTGTTAATAAATAATGAACCCATATCATACAAATCCTTTATGATATATTTTATGACGCCATAATCCATTGATTTATCTAACTGCATTAAATTTTTCCATCAGTAAGGTTAACCTTCAGTTTAACCGGTTAAAATGTTTATTCAAACCGGTTCTTCAGTTTTAACTGGTTCAGCTAAAGAAATGCTTTTGTCCATTTAACCGAAGCCAAAAACCGGTATAACAGTTTCCGGTTTTCCATCCCTTTGCACTTTTGTGCTTTTGCACATTCGTGGTTTTGTCATTTTACCCATAGATTAAATACACTCTAGATCTGCAACTCTGATTGGATTAGCATTAAGGATTTTCTATATTGAAATTGACATAGAAACTAGCGGCCCCTATAGTTTCCCAGGGAACTAATGTATAGTTTCTGGCTGCCTAATTTTAGCCTCCTTTAGAAGCTTTAACAGAGCTAATAACGCCACGTATTTTAATAAACTGGTCAAGTGACGAAAGGAAACTATTTTTGACGATAACGCATCGTTGCCATGCGATTTGGTATAATATTAATGCAATTAAAATGGTTGAAGTTGTAGTTCAACTTATCTCTTGGTTTAATTTAATTAATTAATACTTTTTCAATTTATTAAAAAATATAATTTTTTTGACTGTGTTAAAGCTCAGGAAGAACAGGCAGTAGGAAGCAAATTTTACCTACTTTATTTATTTATAATGAAATCACTTTTCGAAAGACAATATTTCTAAATATTATTAAGCAATTTTCATTTACATTAAATGAAGTGTTAGAATATAAATTAAAATTATGCAAAACATTTAATAAATATGTCTTGAAATTACTTTTTAAAATATTGATTATTTAAAACATTGATTAAAAAATACAAGAATAAAATTTAAATGCATGATTATCAACATATTATTTTTTTATTATAATATTTTACATTATTTTTTTTATTCTTATCAAACCATTTTTGAATATTTACATTACAAACAAAGAACACATAACTTTAAATATTTATTAAAATGATAAGAGACACTGCAATTATTTAGCACAATTATTATTACAATTTCGCTAGATAATAAAAACATGCTAGATTGCGTACAAATTTTATTTAGAACGCCGCCATGTATCTTATGCATGCCATTATGGTTTGTTTATGCCAGTAAATTTATCAGTTTCTGTGAAGAGACTGTAATATCCTATAATAAGGAAGCACGGGAAAAAAGCATTTCTTCATGTAGAACTAATTCCTATTATTTCTTTAACCTATTCTAAATGATAAAATAAAAATGAATAAATAGATATTCGTTACATAATAAAATTATTGCTTAAAACTAACAATTACTGAGACTTAGATTTTTTTGTAAATTATATTGCTGTCACGAAAACCCAGCGTATCTAAATTTACCAGGAACAGAATTCCGAATACTTAGCGTTCACTCCTACTCTATTTACTCATAGAATTTGCATTAAAGCTTAAAATATTACGTAAAAATTAGTCATACAACTCGAAAACATTCTTACACCTTCGAAAAAAAGTCAATACCGATCAGTTCAGAATCAAAGTTCTAAATTTCAAAATATTGTGTTATTCTGGTTCACAGTCACATAGTAGTTTTCCTGCTTCTCGCCTCAATTGCAATTTAAGCAACAAGATCTTTTAAAGATTTATAACTTTAGAAACAATAGCATAACTATTATATAGTTAACCAATACACCGAATTATCTCTTTAGAAAAGATAAATTTCATTCGATTTTCATAAAAACATGAAACAAAATTTACAATCGTTCAGAACAGGCATCTAAAAAACCTAAAAGAATAAGAATTCTCAATATTATTTATATTTGTTTATATGAAATACACTTACTGCCGTTTATTCTTAGGATTGCTGAAAATTCTTCGAAGTTTATTATTTAAATAAAAATTAACAGAAAATAATAGTAGACAACGAAAAAGAAACAAATTTGATCATTATTCTAAAATGTATTTATTAACTTTATGTTGTCATGGTAAGAAATTTACTCTCAGTTGCCCGACTTCGATTTTAATAAATTCGAATTTTTTAGGATGTGAAATTCCGAAAAAACAAAGCATTAAATAAATGATTAGCGTTGTATTAATTTATTCTCAAGAATTAGGTAGCCGCAAAATCGAAAATTACAATTATAAGTTAAAAACTGACGTATATTATAGTACATTCCGAAGAAAAGTAGCGCTGCAATCGGAAAGTACAATTATGCCAATCTACAAATCAATTATTAATAATGTATTAGTTCCTTGGGAAACTATAGGATACCTAGGCATCAGATTGACTTACTGGTCTAGAGGATTCTTAGTCTACGATTTTACCGACGATATAATATGTGCACTATCTTTATCGTTAATCATTTGCTCTTAAAATGCTGTTTAACTTTTTAATCATAAAGAAAAAGGCTCTGATATTTATTCGTATCCTTGCAGAAAATAAAGAATATCATACAAATGAATCCTGAGTTTTTGAGCTAGCTTTTTTTAAAAAAGAAATCAACTCACTAGCTATCATTTGTTCTTAAAGGGCGCTGAAAAGATATTATATTTTTGATACATAGTATGAATGGTTGGATGACGTATTTTTCCTGTATTCATGTTTGTCCTCCTGCTATTTCATGATTTTATTGATTGTTTCGGGTTCACCCTCAATGCACGGTTAAAAAAAAACTGCAGATATTTAGTATTTAGGATTTTTTATATTTAGAGGCTATTTTATCTTTAGTATTATTTTAGCATTTAGATAAAAACTATTCTACAGATTACAGTACAATAAATTACACGACGTATAAAAGAACAATAAGTGAACAAAGACGACGAAACAAACAATAAGAGAAAATAAAATCAAAAAGAAATTGCTATGAAAACATACACTGTTCATACTCTGTTTTTTTATGTTAAATTGAAATAATTAGATAAAATTATCACCAAAACAACAATGTGTTCCAGAAGGGCCAAAAATGAAAACAAAACCACCGGTGGAATTATTGCCACTTATAAGGTGAAACCAACTCATTGAATAATCAAATTGTAACATTTATAAATGTTTTTTTATGAATTAATTTGTTCTATACATGTAATCACATACAGGGGGAAAAATTCTTCTTCCTTGTAATTAAAACAAGTAGGTTTGTAACAGAATCTGTCACTCAGCCCGCTTCCACACAACATTTGTGTTCAACAGAAAAAATGTCGCCAAACACAATATTAATTCTATTATAAAACCTTTAAACGCTAAATTTGGCTAGTTTCATTTATTTTATTTCGAAAATTCAATAATTATTTATTTAATAATAATTCAATAATTACTATCGTTTGCAAAAATTAATTTATATTTAAAAAAAATAAATATGTAAATATGCTTCTCTTTTAAATAGAACCAAAACATTTAATATAAACAACAAACAAAGAATCTAGTAGTGAAATATATTTGACGTCATTTTCAAACTGATCGATATCGCGAAAATAATTTTATTTTAATTTATTGTCTAAAAGAATTAAAGTTTCTCGAGCTATTGTTGCGAATGGCAATGGTGATTTAATTCTAATAAAAATGGCTTCCTATGCTTTTTTAATGAGCATTAAATTTTGCAGTTTTTTAAATAATTGAAGTACTTCGAATTCGAATTCTTTTCTGAAATTTTCAATGTATTCTAATTTCGATGCGCTGAATTTTTTGACGTATCACACTTGTCCGTAGCATTTGTAGTTCCGGCTATGAAAGTGGGTGACGGACAGACAGGCATACGGACTGAACGATTGTAATATCTTCCACTTTTTACGTTATAAACGTAGTGTGGAAGCTAATGTAGCTATGTAAACAATATTATCTATATTATTTCAACATAAATTACAAAGCTTTTAAAAGATATTGAAGGTAGTCAACTATTTTTAAAACTTTTTTACAGCAGTCGTAAACTTTTCTTTTTCTTTAATAGCTTTTTTTTTTCTAAACTTCTCTCTAAATTT
The DNA here is from genome assembly GCA_019343175.1 of Oedothorax gibbosus. Classification (NCBI taxonomy): domain Eukaryota; kingdom Metazoa; phylum Arthropoda; class Arachnida; order Araneae; family Linyphiidae; genus Oedothorax; species Oedothorax gibbosus. Next base: position 19,246 of record JAFNEN010001897.1, read on the forward strand.
TACTAGGACTCAATTAAGAGCAAGGCACACTGAAAGTTTAGTCCATGGCGTTTTTCCAGAAACTCTTGTCATTGAGAGTCCCAGCGAAGTAAATATTAAAAAAATGTCGTTCAAAGGTTTCTAACCCCAATCTAGAAGTAAGCAGACATTGTAAAAAAACCAACTGAAAATTAGATTAAATTCAAGTTGAAGAATAAGTATGGAATTACGAACGGTTAAAAGTATTTATTTATATAACTACACTGCCTTTCAGAATTTTTTTTTATTTGCATAAAAGAACACAAAATAATGTATATATATAAAAGCATAATAACACAGACAATTACACATAAATACTATGTAATAAATGTGATTAGAATAATTAAAATATGTGCGTTGAAGATTCGAGGGACAATTGCGAAATGTCAAAAGGAAATACAGTTTATATACCTATTGCTTACTTCTAACGTTTGATTACATAATTTCAACACAGCCAAATTCTACTTATAGTTCAAGTTTTTTTTAGAATCAGTAAAATTTAACCTTTTCAAATCTTTCTCTGGTGTGTTTCTATGTTAGTTAAAATACTTACCTAGCAGATACTTACAGAGTAATTTGGAAATAGATGTTTTTTTCCCTTTGTAGTAAAAGAAAGCATGGATGTTTTTCGTTTTCCAATTATGTATTTTTAATATACCCAAAGAGTTCTATAGTAGGGTAGAGGAACGACTCGTACTGAGCTGCCATGGCTCACTACGGAGCCCGAATAGAGTGGCAAACGTGCTAGTTAATTTATAATTTTGATACTGAGAAAGGAAGTACACCCAAGGAAAAGGCGGGTATCGAACCCGCACCTGTTACAGCGCGCGGACTGCTATCGTTATGGCCTGCGATCCAAACTACTCGGCCATCGGGCCCCACATGCCACCCTATATTGTCTCCGTGTTGGTCCATGGTGATGTTGCCAGGTTCAGTCTCTACCCTATTATAGAACTCTGTGAATATACCTTTTTTTAAAAACTTTCACTCATAGATATCATAGTTAAAGTATTAGATTGCAGATCACGTGACTTCCAATGCTAACGACGGGACGCGCATGGAGGCCGAATAAGAGGGCAAAATGGCCAGTGTTGCTGCCACTTTAAGGAGAAAAATACAACGAAAAAATACCATTTATTTCTAAAATTATAAAAAAATATCGTAAAAATACTAGCTGCATTTTGGAATCTTTTTAGTGACTTTAAATCCTTTCCTAGTATTTTTTTTTGTAATTTTAGAATTAAATGGTATTTTTTCGTAGTATTTTTCTCCTTAAAGTGGCAGCAACAACTGGCAATTTTGCCCCCTTAAAAAGCTTCCATGCGCGTCCCGTCGTTAGCATTGGAGGTCACATGTTCAGCAATCTAATACTTTAACTATGATATCTATGCTTTCGCTATATATATTTCTGTTTTGAAGTAGGATGGAACAGAAATGCTAAATTGTCGAATGCCATTTAATATAGAAAATTCCTGATAAAACGCTTGACGTTAAAGACGCATATTTATCAGGATTCCAACCCGCGACAAGAAAAACAGCCTTTTTTCAGACGACAAACTAGTTATTCATTAACCTCTCTTTTATTTTGAACTGGTTAATAGTGTCGGAATATTCGGATTATTGTGTCCAAAGGCAAAATGGGTTATCTCCCCGATAGGTGAGATGTCCGAAACAAGACAGGAATGATTAATATACTTTGCTATACATAGTGTGGTAAAGGGGTTGGAGAAGTTTGGCGAGAAAAAAAAAGTAAAGCCGTCTGAAATTCGCCAAGGTGATTTTATGCACCCAACAGAGCCATGCGTCACATGATGCGAGTGGCCTCAAAAATATAGAATTTAAATCTTTAAAAATCGGTTATTATACCTTAAATAATGAATATTCGCCGAGTTGTATAGGCTGTAGTACTATATCTTATGTAATCCAGAATTTAATGGTTTAGTTAAATAACGTAACACTAGAGCCACACGAAATTCTAAATTACCAGGCGTAAATGGTTGTATTTAAGATCCTTAATGAAGGATAGAAATAGGCAGCCGGAAACGATTAACTTATACCTACCTTTTTTATTTTAATATTTAAGAATCGGTATTTAAAATTCAAAAATGAACAATATTTTGCCTATAGTTGTAGACCCACTGCCATCTTTATAGAAGATCACTGCCATCTTTCTATAAAGATGGCACTGGTAGACCATAGGCCGAGATCCAAATCCCAATCTCAACCCGCGTTCATAGATCATTTTTCAGATATCCGCACGCAATAGGGTACTTGACTAAAAATTTTTAATTGGCTTAAAATATTCTAATGCCAAAAATATGAGACCCGTATTTTTTCTTTTTTTTAAATACCCCATAAAAAGGGGAAAAACTTAATTTTAAAATTAGCACGAAAAATCACTCCTGAAAACGCTTTGTGACTGTCACGTGGTATCTATGATGTCACTAGTAACTATAAACAAACTTTGAAACACCATTTTGGAATCTACTTTAAGCAAATTTGAACTATCCGCTTCTGTAAAACCTCCACCCATTATCTATATAATTCTTATTTTAATAGTAAATTAGATTAAAATCAGTTTAATTACATACAAAAAAACATCACACCGGTTTGTTTATACATACTAGTGGCGTCAGCCAAATCAACGTGTTTGTGATCACGTGACGTACCGATGAAAAAAAAGCCATTTGAAAATGATTTTTATTAATTATTTAACGATTTATTTTGAAAACAAATGTATACGTTTGTTATATTTGGGTTTAATCTATAATTTAATTAATATTGGAAGGTATTTTAGAGATACTGTCAAGTACCCTATTGGTTAAGAGGGCCTTAAATTGGCACTAAATTATCTCGGGCTGTAAAAAGAACTCGCCGAAGATCTCTAGTTTCCGTCACTTTTGTATATGTATTAGTAAAATCAATATTGAGATTCTCTTCATGATTCTGATGGGGGGGGGGGGGGGGGGCTATTCTTCGTGCGCAACATGGCAATCTCAAGGATTGATTCCACGGTCCCTGTTCAGCTTTTATGACCACTGATTGGTTAGTTTAAAAATTAACTCACCAACGAACCAATCAGTCCGCAGAAGCTATGCGTGGCAGCTTTGACAGGGAGACCGTAGAATCCATCTTAAATAAAAGTTAAACATTTAAGCCTCGTTTACTTTGCTTTTGAAAACATCATATGTAATAAACTGTAGTTAACTTATAAAACTAATCAAATATTTGTACTACTTTTTATCAAGATGGCGGTGACTGGTAGCTAATAACAGGGAAAGTAACCATATCATGTTAATGTTAACTTGATTACGCCTTAGAAACAAAATAAATTCTTCATATCCTTTTTCTTATCTGTAAAAGACGACTTCATGAAAATTTATGGGTGTGAATTGTGTAACAAGCGCGTTACCTGTTCCTAAGAGAAAAAAAAAACGCCATCGCCAGAAGAAAAGAATAACGACCTTGCGCCTTTTTTTTTTCTTTTTCATCACGTCAAAAACTGGATAGAGTCGCCATGTTAAAGAAAAACACCTAAAAAACCACGTGTTTTTCATCTAGAGATTCGATAGGCAAAGAACACTGCCCCGTGTCATGTTTTCGAATTTCACGTGATCCGCCTGCTTATTATTCAGAATACAACTCCCCTGGTTCTTTTTAATTATTTTTTATTCGTATCTTTGGTAACCTTGACCACGGCTATCCCTCACCTTTAATGTAAATCAAGAACAAACTTTCGAATTTTTAAAAATGGATCACAACCGAGCTGGACATCGTTTGCTCCGGAAATCGAATTATTTTCGTTCGATCAAATCGACCATTTCCGAAAGTGATAATGTACTTTTACTTCGATTTTAGACAAAACGAACCCCTATATCGTAATTGGATGTGGAACTTTTTTTTTCTGTTTTAGAGTGAATATTTTGTTCGAAACGTAATCACGTGTGCAGTTAGTTTATTCGCTAAAAAGTATCGCATTCATACTGGGATTTATCGTTTATTTGTAATATTTCGAATACATTTATTGACCAGCGTACCAACTTTCAAATCATCTTTAAAATTGCTTGCAGACAAGTGATTACTTGCAAAAAATATTCTTATGTCAATATACCTTCATTATGTAGATTATTGACTTCGAATTTTCGAGATTGTGTTACTGACTAATGTAAAGATTTCAACTATCATCAAAGGAAGTTTGGTAAACATGTCAACGAAGCAGCTTGCAGTGTGTGGTTGCGTAACTATTTAAGTTTAGATTTTAAATTAAAAATGATGACAAAGTCATAAATTGAAATCACGTGTTTGGGAAACTCTCTCGTTCTCAAGAATTGCCATGCTGGCCACAAAAAATGCTCCCGCTCCTAACAGTCGAAGTTTAGTATGGCCCATCTTTAAATTAGAAGAACCCCGGCGTGATAGCATTGAAACAGAGGATAAATTAAAGACAGTTGCAAAGCTTTTAAAAAGGTAAGGCTTTTTCATGAATATATAAAAATCATAGTGATAGTCGAGCATGCATTAGTTTGAATGTCAGTAATTATTATGCATCGATTTTTAAAATGTTAGGGAGAATCTAAAAACATTAACTTAAAATTACTTAGTGTACCGGGGTTAGCCATTAACCACAGATTTAAGAGCCATTTTCTGATGATTTCCAATTTCATTAAAAGGTTTTATTTGAAACTTTTATGACTAGCAGGGTTGTTAAAAACACGGGTTTTTTCATGAAAAACCCAACCCTTGGGTTTTTTCAGGGTTTTAGGTTTTTTTTTTTTTGGGGGGGGGGGGTAGGTTTTTTTTTCACTATTTTGGTTGTGTTTATCAGGATTTCGTGGTTAATTTAGGGAAGTTTTAATTATTTATCTATTACAATTTTTTAAAACTAACAGAACATTTTGAGAGAGATAATCAGGAATGGTGTCATTTAAATAAAAAAAACTAATAATTGCATATAGTTGTTAGATAATTGTACGTTTAAATTTATAAATGTATTGGCGAGAACCAAGTATTGTTTGTGTATATGTAAAATTATATAATCCGGAATATTGTAACGAAAGAAATTTAAATTAGAATTTAAAAAAAATATTAGTTTAATTGTCAAATAATATAAGTATAAATTTAAATTTGTAAATGCATTTTAAATATTGAAGGTACAATAATGTAAAAGTATACTAAGAATAATACTAAAATATTAATTAAAAATGATATATGTAATATATATTTTTGGTTGTATAAAAAGTTTATATATTTTCAGTTAAGGCACTTTTAAGTTCAATTGCCCACTTGGGTTTTTTCAAGTGGATTTTTATGAAAAAACCTTCCCGGGTTTTTTCGGGTCGGGTAAAATCATAACCCTGGTGACCAGACGTATTGCATTTCGCAGTACAGTTTATATTGTTCAACTACCATAGCTATAAAAATTGTGAAAGTAGACTTCGAATTATTTTTTTAACTTTTTTCGAACAGAATCAACGTAAACAAAATACGATTTGTGAAAATTAAATGAAAAATGCAAGTAGCACTGTTCAAAAGGTAGTGTCACTTTAGTGACACAGTTTTGATTTTAAATCAACAAAACCTATCCGAGGCAGCGGTTAAGACTTTTGAAGGAATTTTAAGAGTCTTTCATATTTTATTGCATCGATGGACATGAGAACAACAACAAATCAATCGATAAGCTCTAGTACGATGTTAATTTAACCAAACCCAACAATTTTCTGGTTAAATAAACACGTAAACAGTACATGGCTTGAATCTTTTTTTCTTGTGAATATAGTAATTCCAAAAGAAAATATAACTTGGGAAATAAAAAAGAGTGATTTTTTTCCTGGCTGTCATTGCATACTATATTAGAACTTATTCAGGTAATACTATATATTGTATAATAAAGCTTAAAAGTAATCGCGAGAAATGGTACTTTGTAAACGTCTCGTTTTTTTTTGGCTTGAGAATGCTGCAATGGGAATGTTTCAGATGATGTAACAATCTTGTTTTTTCATTTTCCCGTGCCTCGCGATTTCATTGTTTCGGTCTCACTCTCAAAATGCCCGTCATAGATGAAAAGAAACCTTTCTTTCTATGCAGCTTTCTTTAACAAATGATTTGAATAACCAACAGCACAGCAAGAAGTTGGTATTTGAAAAAATAAATACTTAAAATATTCTTAGAAAACTCATTTTCAAATACCAAAACAAAAGTAATTCCAGACAAAAAATGAAAACAAGACCACTGGAGCTGTCGCCATTCACGACGAGAAACAACCCCATTGATCTTCGAAGTCTTATAAGTAAAGTTGCTGCATGACAAATATGACAGAATTAAGTCGCCATATTTTCCTAAAGTATGTATGGCTTTAGAAGCTAAAAATAGACGAGAAAATGGTTTTTGTTTGGCACATTCGAAACAACTGATCGAAAATATCTGATAAATATTATGAAGGTGTTCTATTTGACCTCATTGAATGAAACTCAGTCTTTGAATTATCGTTATTTTCTGATAAGCGTTACTCAGTTTCAAGGGGGAAAAAATCTATTGTGATTAAAATAGTTATCATAAATAATTAAAAAAAAAATTAAAAAATAATTTCCTGTTTTGTCTAAAAGATTACTGCAATGGATACCAAACGTAGCTAAAACGGCTCTGGCAACATCAAATTCAATATAGAAGAGTTGATGTGGGGGAGCAAGATCAATAGAAGGTTCATATATTTCTATGAATTAAGTTAATTTGTTAATATTGATATTAATAGCAATAATTTCTTGATACTATAGAAATTAGTCATTTCAAGAAAGAATAAAACACCAATGGGCTTGTTTCAGGAAGGATCTGGCAATAGCTATGCGGTTTTGTTTGCATGTCTATTTTGATGTCTTTAAACAGTATTGCCACCAGTTTTAAGAGAAAAACTACGAAAAAATACCATTTAATTCTAAATTTACAAAAACATTCCATAAAAATACTAGCAAAGCGTTTCACGTTTTTTTAAAGTCACTAAAAATATTCCAAAATGCAGCTAGTATTTTTACGATATTTTTTGGTAATTTTAGAATAATTCTAAAATAAATTCTAAAATTACAAAAAAATATTGTAAAAATACTAGCTGCATTTTGGAATCTTTTTAGTGACTTTAAAAAAACGTAAAACGCTTTGCTAGTATTTTTATGGAATGTTTTTGTAATTTTAGAATTAAATGGTATTTTTTCGTAGTTTTTCTCCTAAAACTGGTGGCAATACTGTTCAAAGACATCAAAATAGACATGCAAACAAAACCGCATAGCTATTGCCAGATCCTCCGTGAAACAAGCCCATTCAGTTTTATTAATGAAAATTGTCGTACATTTTTAGTCGCATAAAGACAAGGGTTGGACAAATATTGCGCACTTTGAGATTTTTAATTTTTTTTAAACATTTCTCATAAACTACTACAAAATAAGTAAAATGTTTTTGACGACTTGTAAAACGTGTTGCGGCACACATTTTCGCGCAAAAATACCGTCTCTAATGTAATTGTGGTACGCAGAATGCATCCAAAGTAACAAGCTCATCCTAATCCTTAGGATAAAAATATATTTTGTCCAACCTCTATATGGGATCACGTTTTTCTAAATCATTGATATAGATAGGACTCCTACGTTCATAAATTGCTCATTACAGCGAACAAACGTAAAAAATAACGTAGATGATCTGTCGTCCTTATATGAGTCATTCAAATCAAATTAAAGTCTTGTGATTCTCCACGTTTTCCTAGACAGAGGACATCACTCATTTAAATCTATTATTCCAACTTCCCTTTATGAGATAGAAAAGTGTGTGCTGCAAGGGAGGTTGAATAAGTGCTGCCGTGCTTGAGGAAAAATTAGGGGTGTGTAACTCTACTAAACTAAACTCCTCGGCGCAACAGCTCGTTAGTGGGCCAAGCCTGCCGTGCCCATTTCAGCTTTCGTGACCAAGAGCTGCTGCATATGTCCCGGTTAGCTGGTCAACCTCACGCGGAACCCCCAGCATTTAATTCCCAAGCATTCTTGGTCCTCATTTTATCGACCCACTTAAGGGATGAAAGGATGAGGTCAACCTCGCCCAATCCTGGACTCGATCCCCGGACCTGCGGCACGGCAATGTAAAGCACTACCACTAAGCCACTAACTCTTGTAACTCTACATGACTTTTATTTACCCCTTAATAAATCAATACACACATGTGAAGGCAATTATATACCCTATACAGAAATTTCAATAATTTTAAAAACTAAAAGGTTCTCTGGAAGCTATACCCTTTGCTCATGCGATTTTCTCAAAAACTTTATTTTGACGTCCGACAGGTACTTGGAACACGTTTCGAGCTGTTTTCATACATACGGACCAATGTTCGAAAACCGCTTTTTTGAAATCGGCACCCTCCAAAACGTGTAGAACATCTCCATTTCGGATTTTCGACCCCCTCGCAAGTCGCAATACTTTCATTACCTTGCATTTCATATTAGATAATTGAATAAAAAAATAAGCTTCGCAAATGAATCAATTTTTTCAGAAACCTATTTGTCACAATTTTATCAAAGTTGGTTTTTTTTTATCTAAATCATTTCATCCTCTGTAAACACGCATTCTGTGAAGAAATCATGTTAATCCAGTGGTTTCCGCCATCTCTATGGTTTGCACAGCCATAAGAAGTAACCGAATATTGCGTTTCGCGGAGGAAACCCTATAAGTCACAGACCTTGTCGAATTCCTACAAAAGACGTGAGACACATATAATTTTTTTTGTTCAGAACATCCAATAAGTCCACTATTGTATACTGATTTTAGCCTACTTTTCTTTTTTTAATTCGAAAGAATTTAAAAAAAATAAAAAGTAGGTATTGACATGCGGTCGATGTCCGTCCGTCCGTCCGTCTGTCTGTCTGTCTGTCTGTCTGTACCCCCCTTCCAAAACCGTTCTTATCCATCGGATCTTAAAAATTCTTTTTTTGTTAGAAAGCTATGACCTCAGATACCCAACTTTCATACTTTTTGTCCGTCTGTCTGTACGTCCGTTCGGACATAATCTACTATCTGTCGGGAATTTCCCATTGAATTAGCATTGAAATTCAATTTTGAGTCATTTAAATCACTGTAGGTATTGAAATGCGGTTGATGTCCATCTGTCTGTCTGTTCGTATGTCTTCTGTCTTTCCGTCTGTCTGTCTGTCTGTACCCCCCTTCCAAAATCGGTTCTATACATCGGATCTTAAAAATTCTTTTTTTGTTAGAAAGCTATGACCTCAGATACCCAACTTTCATACTTTTTGTCCGTCTGTCTGTACGTCCGTCGGACATAAATCTACTATCTGTCGGCGAATTTCCCATTGAATTAGCATTGAAATTCAATTTTGAGTCATTTAAATCACTGTTGTCAAATCACAATGGCATGAGAAACTTTATTTATTTAAAACATATTTGAAGCAAAATAATATTTCATGAAACAGTTTGGAATGACGTCATAAAATGTAGCACAATTTTGATTCTTTGATTATTCATTATTATATATACCAAGAAAGCGGCAAGGCATACTTTTGCATGTAATTATGCTTAGTTTTAATTACATTTATGTTTTTAATGCAGTTCGGAGTAGTTTCATTACTTTTGTTATTAATAAATATTTAATTATTCTTCGAACTACAATAAATCACGAGCAGATGATAAATAATATTAATTAATTTGCGAAAGAATATTAGGAAAATAGTTGATTTTGGCTTTTAGAAGTTTAAATTATAGCTGGGTGCTGTTTTTCGATTTTTTTCTAATGTGTATAAATCTAGTGTAGAAACGCTGTTGATGATATTTACTTTAGGAACCTAGTTTTTTTTCCCGATTAGAACTTCAGTAAGTATTTAAGTAACAGGAAATGTAGCTTTTTTTAGTTCTTTATGAACTTCTTGTTTTACTTTATTTAAGCCTAAGATTTTACTGTTGTAATAAACAAAATTTTAGCTACAAAATACGAGTTATTTTTCTTGTACTTGAAACACACAATAACCCTTTTTGCAGGAACCCCATAAGTCCAGCACTTTATTGTGCAGCCAACTTTAAAATTAATTTTAAATATTAAATAATGCTTTTTTTTTAAATACTCTTTCAAGTTGTGATGATAGCATCCCGCTCAAAAGATTATTGTTAATTGTTTTTTTTGTTCAGTAAATTTCGATGTAAGGTTGCTATTAAAACAGTGTCTTTCAATTTCTCGAAAACTATGGTTTGTGGGGTTTTCTGAAGAGATTCATTTAAATATGGCCAGTCTGCGATATTCTCCTGGAATCGGACTTTGTTCTGACGTCTCTGTCATCGGCACGTGCAACACAAGAGATACATATTTTCCCCCATTTAGCAATTGGTTGCAACGTGATGCGATTTCGATTAGGAGGAGTTGTTTTTTTCTTATCCTGGTTGCCGTTGTTTACATTGCAAAAACGTGAAGAAGGTGACCTCTGAGAAAAAGAGCGGTTGATATCTCAAATCTAGACAGCTGAGGTATTGATTCGCTGTAAGTGTAAAAGGGTGAAGTCCATCTGTAAAAATTGCCGTTTTAGAAAAGTTTCACTTTCTCTTTAAAAATATCAGTGAAGAAAAGCATAAAATATAAAAATATTAATTCATAATATCAGTGCCGGATTTAAAGAAACAGGGCCCCTAAAAACTTGACATTTGGGGGCCCCCCCACCATCTCGAAGCTATTTGGAAATTTAGCAAATTAAATACACTAGTACAGAACATATAGTTTTTAATCGACTCTTAATAAACATCTGAATAAACAGTATGTTACTATAGTTTTCTTAAAAATTTATAAAATTCACACGGCGACACGGCGATTTTCAATTTTTTTAGGCATTCTATCTTTTTAAGGGCCCCCTTTCTGACTGGGCCCCTAGGCTCGGGCCTTGTAGACCTAGCCGAAAATCCGCACTGCATGTATATCAACAAACTAAAATTTAAGTCTTTACTGGTAGTTTTTTTAATTTAGTGTTTGCAATATTCTGCAAGCCAACTTTATGTTCATGACGGTAAATTAGGAGTTTGAGGCTTCGTTATATCAAAGGTGGTGGATATTTATAGTTCACTTACTTGCTTTCAATCTTCAAGGTGGGGATCTGTGAAATTTTCAGTTTAATCATTCATCAGTTCACACGTTTCACCTATCTGATTTCGCACGACATTCTCCATGCTCCATGTCGTAATTCAATATGATTTTTATCAATTCTTAAACCTTTTTATAAACACTCCTGTCACTGTTGAATCTTCATCTAAATCTATATCTAGAAGTTTCGGAGTCCATATGATCACACAAATATACATACGAATACCGGATTTTATTGATATGTTTGTTGTGCAAATCACGTGTTACTTGAAGACCAAATAAATCTGACTGAAGGGCATCGCCAAAATAAGTGCCGACCTACAAAAGGCCGTGCAGACAAAATGTCCGACGAAATACCCCGCGTAGAGGAGTGCACGTTAAAATATGCTCAAGTCCCAACGCTGCGTACGATGTCGCCCTTAACGGTTGCGTTGGGTGCCTACTCAGGTGTCCGGCTCGTCCCTTGACTGTGGTGTTCAAAAATCGACGCCTCCGTCGCAATAGCCCTCGTGTAGCTCTAGTGCGAGATTCAAACTAAATTAAACTAAAATGGTGTCGAATACTTAGATAGATCATAGTGGTATATTAAATAACCGAACTAGAGCACAATTTTATATTTATATACAATATTGACTCAAATACTCGTTGACCAAAATATTATTTTCTTTTCGTGCTTTAGAAAACCATGAATTTATCCTGGGTTAAGACAAAACGTGGTCAGTCTGACTTGTCAACTCAACTTTTGTAATCTTAATCACTTTTAAGAAACTTTCACAATACGAATTTTTAACACAGACGCTCACGTGATAGGAGAGAGTTCAGACTACTCGTCGCGAATGTATAACTACACATTTTAACTAATTTAAATTGTTTAGTTAAAAGGTTTGATAGTTTAACTTGTACGTAAGTCGTCTAACATATGAAGGTCAAAAAGATTCAGACACTTGATTTCTTTATAACAATACTGTCTGAATCTTTTCCGATAGAAGTCAGAATAACAATCATGCTCAGTATTAGTCCATTGAAGGGTGTAGTTGCAAAACTCCACCATTCTCCAAAGTACAACTAAGATATAGGGTCCGGCCCGTTCAGTGGCGTTTCCTCCAATAGATTTACGATTATCATAATTAGCCAATGAAACAGACCGGCTCCTATACTTTAGTACTACTTTCGAGAATGTGAGTTTTGCAACTACAGCCTTTAAATAACACGTGCATGGGTGATAATTCAAACATTAAAACCTACAGTCCCTGGACAAATATTAGACCCCACTGTAGTTTTTTTAGTAATGATGAAAACATACCAAAGAATGCTATATCATTAAAAAAGATGTCGATATATGTATTAAGTATAGCAGATATATTTTCTATTCAATAGCTTCAAGTTTAGGAACACAATTCCCTTCTAAAGTTATTTTGTTCTCATTGATTGATACTTGAAATCTTGCAGTGCGTCTAATAATTTTGTCCAGGACTATGTCAACAGGCAGATCTCGCCTATAGTTGTCCGGTATATAATAGCTGTGTTTTTTTTTGCTGCACGGCGCTTTTATAGGTCGCAGTTATTTTTGGCGATGCCCGGACTCGAACCTGGGACCTTTTCGCATGCAAGGCGAGCGTTTTTAAACCGACTGGGCTCCCCAGACTGTATAGTATTAAATGCCTGTAGAAGAAGTATTTAATTGTCTGTCACTGCTATAGTGTTCATGATACAATCAATATAAAGCTGATTCCATAATCCATATAACTGTAGTGTAAGCCCACATTTTTAAGAGGAAGCTTACAAGCTTTTAAATTTGAAAAATAAATCAAAGCTATTAAGCACGTTATATTATTTGGTTTTAATAATTGAACATCCGCGATTTTATTAATTTTTTTTCATTTAATGTTAAACGTTGTAGTTATAATCACTTTTTAGTGACCAGATTGGCCTTACCAATCCCCTATACAATGGCAAAATAATCTCCTTAGATTTTAGAAGTTACAAAGCGTTAATGTAAACGTCAGAAGGGTTGTTGCTCGATTATTGGATTTCACGGCACCATAATGACTAATTTAATAGAAAAGATCACGCCCGCGGTTATGAAGGAAGAACGAAATCACGCAATTTCCTTCCCGTCTTCCCTCCATAAACATTCTTGATGACCCTTAAAATTATCTGATTTGACTGCATTTCCCTTTCGTTGGTCTGATAAAACTCGGCAAACACGTGAGATCAAATTTCCCTAAAAAAGTAATGTGGTGATAGTGGTCATTTAAATCAATTTTAAAATTATTTTTAGCATAAATAATATTTTTATCCGAAAGATTCATAATAAGAAATTGGTTGGTTTTCTTATGGTGGGCTGCATTTTTAGCGGATGAAGTCCTTTTGTAGACTCGGCATTTTCCCCCTAAACTGCACTGTTAAAAATTTGGTGCTAGGTTACCCATGATAATTGGTTGGTTTCACCATGATATTGGGTTCCCAAGTAGCTGCAACGGCTGAATGGTGAAATGTTTCAAAACCCTTTTTGGTGTTTGGTTGAACCATTTTTCTGATTTGGGAACAAAAACCTGAGAAACGGTTCAACCGAATACCAAAAATATGGTGGAACGTTTCACCATTCAGCCGTTGCAGCTACTAGGAACCAATATCATGGTGAAACTAAGCAGAAAATTTTTACAGTGTGAGAGCTATTATTTGTGGCACCCGTCTAGGCGGCTCTCGCTTCCATTTTGACTCTTACACTGTTAAAACTGTAGGTGGTCTTCTCTGTAAAAGGGACAAATCGATGTCCCGGATACCTTGCTCTTTATTTTTCAAATTATATACGCATGTTTGTGATTGATTAGTTTAAACTTGCCCCAACCTAACTAAAGAATTTATGCCATTGTTCAGTGTGGTATGAATATACTTTTTATTAAAAATCCTGAATGGATCTGAATCAACAAAAAATTTTAATGTATCTGATGAGTACAACTCGTATATTAAATAATTATCTCATTTGCGAAAGATTTTTTTTTAAATTTTTAAGTGAGCAATTTGTCTCATTTTTCAGATAATGACCCAGGTACCAAATGGACCCATTTTTCACCTCGGGTGAAAAGGCGGTCCCATTTTGCACTTCAAGGCTTTCAATAGCCTTGGTTCGATGAATAATGGACTTGTGAATTGCCTAGGGGTGCCGGAATGGCACTCCTAGGGTTCCCACTTACAGGGCATTCCCATTAACCCCTGGAGGTGCCAAGTGTCACCTTCAGTTTTAACAGTGTAGATTGTGATGAATCCGAGCTCTCTGTGGATGGTTAAAGTATGGTGATGTTTAATTTTGCCGAGAGAACCCAAACTAAATGGATAATCCAGATATCTTTTACATGCCACATAATTGAAGAGTACAGGGGAAGAACCGCTTGATTTATTAGGAGTCGTGCCGTAATTGTGTCTGCTTGGCGGACATTGGCGGCAGGAAACCGGTTTTTCTCTTTCTTCTTCGCTTGGTCCAAGCGTCGGAATCGTGAATCGCGTGAATCTCTTTAGGTAGAAAATATTCGTGGTTTAGGACTTTTCAATTAATTTGCGAATCTTAAACTTTATCTTAATTGTTTTTAGAAAAAATTCGTGATTTTCAATCAATCTTTATTTTTAAAGCTTAATATGATGATGAACACTGTCTTTTGAATAAAACGTGGAACTGAATTTCAGGGTTGCAGTGAGAAAAGATGCACAAGAAAGTGAGAAACTAGTTTCCTTACACTAGTTTAGGCGATTACTCGCTATCATCGCCAAAGATGCCTGACGAAGAAAGTTTTCTACGAAATTAAGCGGTTTTCCCCTGTACTCTTTAATTATTGAAATGCTTACCGACCATTTTCAAATCATGAAAATCTGATACAAAGTAATAATAACTCAAACTCCCTATGTTTAGTGTTCCGAGTGGTTCCGAACATGATTCTTCATCTTCGCACTCGAAACAGTGACTTCAAATTTCCGCCCAAACAAAGGTGTTAGGGAAGCTTCTTTTTTTATATCTCTTTGTACGTTGAGTAACCCGTGAGCGAGCTTACAACATGCTATCATATAAACGGGGCTGGGGAGCCCAGTCGGTTAGGCATTCGCCTAGCATGTGGAAGGTCCCAGGTTCGGGTCCGGGCATAGCCAAAATAACTGCCGACCTATAAACGGCCCGTGCAGCCAAAAATGTCCGACGAATAATACCCCGTGTGGCGGGAGTGCACGTTAAATATCCCTGAAAGTCCTAACGCTGCGTACTATGTCGCCCTTAACGGTTGCGTTGGGTGCCTACTCAGGTGTCGGCTCGTCACTTGACTGTGGTTATAAAATACGACGCCCGTCGCCAATAGCCCTCGTGTAGCTCTAGTGCGACGATAATTCACACTAAACTAAACAAATCTATCATATAAACGCGGTTAATAATTTGTGAAAATTCTATTTATGTATGTAGCTGTATACGTAAACTTATTACCTTAAAATTTAGAAATGTTTCTACTTACGGGTTTTCCTTTATGAAAAATTATCACTTATCTTTCAACAGAAAAAAGGCCTTCTTATACACGTTTGTTATCAGAAAGCGAGGTGACCTTTTTGTTTCCATTATTTTGTCTGTATTTAGAAGCAGATTGTGTTTCCTCATAAACAATCGTATGTCGGTTATTGTTTCCCATAAACTATTGAGAAACGTAATCGATATCAGATGAAGTGGTGTCGATGTCAAATCTGCTTTGTTATAGGCGGTTATAACACATTTGCGTTTCATAAATGTTTAACCCGTAAAATTATTTTGTTTAGTGTAGGTTTTGTTTGGTGAATCCCTCCGGTCCTGAATTTTTAATTCAGCAGATAGAAACTCTTTGAGTGATTATATCCAGGGCCTAGCTAATCTAGGGAAAACTCAGATTTTACACTGTTAAAAAATTTGTGCTTGGTTTCACCATGATATTGGTTTCTAGTAGCTGCAACGGCTGAATGGTGAAACGTTCCACCATATTTTTGGTATTCGGTTGAACCATTTCTCAGGTTTTTGTTTCCAAATCCAGAAAAATGGTTCAACCAAACACCGAAAAAAAGGTGAAACATTTCACCACTCAGCCGTTGCAGCTAATAGGAACCAATATCATGGTGAAACCAACAGTATCATGGTGAAACCTAGCACCAAATTTTTAACAGTGTAGGCACAACGAATTTTCGGGAGCCTCTTTATGAAAAATAGAGCATGGCATATGATTGCACAAAATTATCATATTTTTTGCTACCATTTCATCGTTTTCCTAATGACATTGATCAAACCAATCAAGGTAAGTCAATGTCTGAGTCAAGTTAAAAACAAAGTGGGGTCTCAGAAAATTTGAAAACTTACTGACATACTAGGGTTCTTACAACTACTAGGGGTTTACAGCATTTAGCATAATAGAAAGTAAAATTAATGGGCCCCTAAAAATTGGGAACTACATTGCAAACGGGTTTATAGAGCCCGATGCCCTTTAATTACTAGACCTGTTAATTAATTTTCTAATAAACCAAATGGCACAAAATGTAATATTTTAAATTTATATACATATATCATAATTAATCACTCAAAGATTCTTCTGAATCACTGAAAGATCTACTGAATTACAAATTCGGGACCCCCCCCCCCCCCCCCCCGAATAGAATTAAAGATTAAATCTTCAGCAATGTTACCACGATCTTACTCAACAAACCAATCGATCAAAAGTCGTTTACTATTTTTTTATATCTCAATCTTCCGAGTATCTTCCTATAAACTTAAAATAGCTGTCACAAAGTTCTATAAACTGTCAGAGTTACCATTATAATAAGTGAAGCACAATATAACAAACACAGTTTTAAAAAATCCGTTAGACAAACACTCCTCCCCTATCCTTTTTTTATCGCCGTTTATCAACTCAGCGGTTTTTTTCCATTCAACATCCACGAATCAGTTCCGATAAGGCCTTTAAGCAAAGGAAAAAAATAAGTATCCTTTCACTATTTTTATCATACACACAGAATTGAGACCTCCTTCATGTATAGCTAAGAAACCTTTCAATAAGCTTTGTAAAAAAATGAAGATACGGAGAACTGTCAAGCTATGCAATATGTTTTATTAAAAGAATTAAACTCCCGCTCTGAACTTCTCTAGAACAATGCCGTGTCCTTCAATGAGTTTTGATCAAGAAACTTCAAATCCTTCAATAAGTTTGATCAAGTTACTTCAAATCCTTCAATGAGTTTTGATCAAGAAACTTCAAATCCTTCAATAAGTTTGATCAAGTTACTTCAAATCCTTCAATGAGTTTTGATCAAGAAACTTCAAATCCTTCAATAAGTTTGATCAAGTTACTTCAAATCCTTCAATGAGTTTTGATCAAGAAACTTCAAATCCTTCAATAAGTTTGATCAAGTTACTTCAAATCTTCCAGTGAGTTTGATCAAGAAACTGAATGCTCTTTAACAATCAAAAAAGAAACTTGAAAGCATTTTAATAACTTCGATCAAGGTCCTTGATTAAGATCTTCAACTTGAGATTGTGGATCAAGCCTTTTTTTTTCTTCATCTGGAGATTGGGAGTGTAGTGTGTGCGAAACAGCAGCAATGCTGCAGTTGGTGAAGAACAAGTTTCACTGGTCGACGACGAATGAGACGGACGAGAAGAGACGGCACACGTTCAGGGATAGGACGGAAAACTGTTCAAAAGGAAGACAGTAAGTACTGTTTGTAAATATTCGTTTAACCTATCGAAGAATTTGTGAACACCGCTAACATCTCAACTTCCGACTTAATAAAAGTTGCATTGGGTGTCTACTCAGGTTTTGGCTTGTCACTTGACTGTGGTTGAAAATTATGACGCCCGTCGCAAATAGTTTTCGTGTAGACTCTACACTCTTAAAACAAACGAGCGGTTTTTAACTCAGTCTGAGTTAATTTCCACTCCTTTCCGTGCCGAAAAATGCACTTCTCCTATAGGAGTGAATTTCACTCTTTTTCGGAGTTGGTAAAAGAAATAAAAGAAAACAATATGCGTCCTACACTCTTAAAACGAGCGGTTTTAACTCAGTCTGATTTTAATTTCCACTCCTTTCCGGTGCCGAAAATGCACTTCTCCTATAGAAGTGAATTTCACTCTTTTGTTTTAAGAGTGTAGTGGGATGGTAATTCAACCTAAATCTAACTCCATTTCTGAATAAAAAACTTAGCTTGAGGTTTTATTTGTACAATCTAAATTGTTCAGGACTATTGTCTTTAATTGTCTTATGTTTTATTTGTTTAGATAAACATAGACATCTTACATCATAAAATGCAAGCATGAAGAATTTAGGGTCCATTTATTTAATAAAATTGTTTTAGAGTCCTTTTATTTTACCGTGTTTTCATAATTTCATTTAATTAAAACAAACATTATTTAATTCTTCAAAAGACCTGATTCTTCCATCTAATGATACAAAAGTGCGAACTCAGCTCAGTGAGAAAAAAAAATCGCAAGCTTATGATTCCAAATGGAATCATTGGGGATGAAAGGGCTAAAAGCAGGCGCTCCCTTAATTGTTTTGAGCAGTGTATTTCCTTCCCATAGGATAGAGATATAATGGGAAAGTAGATATAATGAAACAAAAAGACAATAAAGAATAATGGGGGATTAAAAGAAGTATAGATAGGGTAGATATTTATTAGAATGCGGAAATTTATTTGATTGGGGAGTAATCGGATTCTATTAAATGAGATGCAGTTAATTGATAGATATGTTATGGGAAAGACACAATGTTTCAAAACTATAAAACTCCAATTTTTAAGGAACATAAAATCCAAAATATATCTTTTTACTGATTTGTCCAAAACACAGCATAAACTTGAAATTACAGATTTTACGATCAGGTATTATAGGTTGTTATAACTACAATAAGCAAACAATAAAAAGATAGGAGACAAATAATCAAATGTGTAAAAGTTACTTGGTTTATTAAAATGACACTTTATAGAGCTATACACTCTTAAAACAAAAGAGTGAAATCTATTCCTATAGGGGAAGTGCATTTTCGGCACCGGAAAGGAGTGGAAATTAACTCAGACTGAGTTAAAACCGCTCGTTTTAAGAGTGTAGGACTAGTTGTTTTTTATTTCTTTTACCCATCCGCAAAAGAGTGAAATCCACTCTATAGGGGAAGTGCATTTCGGCATGGAAGGAGTGGAAATTAAATCAACTGAGTTAAAACCGTCGTTTGTTTTAAGAGTGTAGATAGTTACTATATAAACATAAGAAAACAACGGAAAATATCTGCTGAAACAACGAAAATCGGGTTTCTAGATACCTAAAATAATTAAATAACCAATGTAAAATAACGATTTAAAATGTAATCAAATAACGAGGATTAACAACTAATCTATTTCGTAATTGGGAATATTAGGATTTCTACTTTTTACGCAATTAGTTGGCCTTTCACTTTTACCTTTTCTATTCAGCAAACATCCTCTTAATTTATAACAAGCACGATGAACATCTGCCTTGGGCAGGTAAACTGCAGTATCTAGCTCAATGACTTAGACCATTGTTGTAAGTACTCAATTACCCTAAACCTATAAGTAAACATACTGAAAAAGACTAATTATCTCAGAGCCATAATGGTCCAATTCATTGTTGTGGTTACTGCAGTTTAGTCGCCCACGGTAGACACTAGACAAGCCAAGGATCTTATTAAGTCATTAATTTTGTGATTACTTGAGATTTTGTGGTGGTCTTATTTTATTGCGTAAGGCCAGTCCTTGCATTGCTTTTAAATATACTAATATACTTTCGAAAGGTTTACCTTATACAGATAGAAGTTCTGTGTTTGGTTTCAACGTAATAATGGTTTCTAGAAGCAACGGCTGCGCTGTGTGATGAAATGTTTCACCACATTTTCGGTATTCGGTTGAACCATTTTTCAGGGTTTAGACAAAATCTGAGAAATGGTTCAACCGAATACTGAAAATATGGGGAATCATTAAACCACACAGTCGTTGCAGCTACTAGAAATCATTATTATAGGGAAACCAAGCACAATATTTTTTTAAACTGTGTAAGTACCTTAAAAAATGTATTAACTAGGCTTTCGTGATTGACTCTGAATTTTAATTTGTCACGTACAAGACACGAATATACTTTTACTTAAATTAATATTTATACAAGAATTGTAACTTCATATTTGCACACACTAAAATAAAAAGTTTTTTTGAAGTTGATAAGAAGTGAGTTTTTTTTTTTTAAGTTGTCTTTATATCGCATTAACTTGACAACCAGACATTTTCTGGTAGACTCATTTTTATTTCGCTCAGTAGGCCAAAAAGGCACACATATCTTCATTAAAATTAATGTTTTCAAATAATTGTAACCACATATTTGCTCAACAGGACATATATTTGCACTATGCAGTGTACTGTAAGTTGCTAATAAACAGTGAAATTTTAAAACTTATGAAAAGTTTACATTAAGTACATGAAAAATGCATTTACTAGATATTCGTGACGGACTCCCATTATTATTTCAGTCACGTAAAAGATACAACCATATAATTTTAACTATATTAATATTTAAACAAGAATTACAACCACATGTTTGCATTACATACTGTTTGAAACGCTAAATAAAAAAAATAGCTATTCTTTCTGCAAAATATTGAAAGGAAGTAGCGTAGTGGGTAATTATCTAATGGACTTGACCATCTATATTTTTTAAAAAGTCTATCTTGCTTGTTTTTAAGTACTATTTTTGTTTTTAAGTTTTATCATTTTTGTGAATTTTTGAACGTCAGAAATGATAATTGTGTACTCCTTTCCATAACTTTAACAATCTTCTCTAATAGCTCTGTATGCTTCTCTAGACACGTTTCTCAACACGAGGAGTTTCTGTGTGTATTGGTTATGCGTCGTATTCGTTGAAACGTAATATGTCATAGGAATAGCATCAACCAATCTTTAGTTATTGATTCCTTGAGGCATCATCCGCACCGGAAATATTGACTTGTCAAGCTACTCCTCTACATCGATATCTTCAAAAATCCTTAAACTGAGATACAAAGTAAAATATATCGAAATAGATTAAGCTATTTAAACCCCATTGTATAAGGATATTGGTTTAAGCAATTTCTGGAATTAATCTTATCGATGTCTCTTCAAGAACCTGTGTTGATAAGTGAAGAAATGTGCATTATTAGGCGATTTCATATGTTCGTTCTATTATGGTTATATTGGACTGTTGATTGCAAAATTTATTATCAAGATTACGTAAAAGTCTTTAATCGTAACTTCTATTTTTGGGTATTTTGAAAGTTTATGATTAAGGGCAAATGGAGATCAATGTCTCTGTGTTAATCCAATGGGAAAAAATATTTCTCCACATTTCCACAATTTCCCGCTGTATTGAATGTTTTTACAAACGCTCTTTTTATATGATAAATGTAGCTGACTTACAGGGCTCTATAATCCCCATTTTTTTTAATTGATTAGAGATATTTCTTTTAATTTTCAGTAAATATTTTCAAAAAATATTCGAACCAATTTCAAACAAGTAGGTTTGTAACAGAATCTGTCCTTTAGCCGCTTCCACACAACAGTTTGTGTTTAACAGGTAAAAAGGCCATAAACACAGCATTAATTCTACAATAAACATTTTTTATGCTAAATTTGGCTTGTTTCATATAAATTTTATTTCGAAAATTCAATAATTATTACTTATCGTTTGCAAAATTTAATCTATATTTTAAAGAATAAATATGTAATATTCCTCGCTTTTAAATAGAATGAAAATATTTCATATCAACATACGAAGAATATCGTAGTGAAATAATTTGACGTCATTTCAAACTGATCGATGTCGCAAAATAAATTTATTTTAATTTACTGTCTAAAAGATTAGTTTCTCGAACGATTGTTTGCGAATGCAATAGTGATTTAATTCTAATAAAATGTGCTTCTTATGCTTTTTAAATGACCATTAAATTTTGCAGTTTTTTTTAAATAATTGAAGTACTTCGAATCGAATTCTTCTGTGAAATTTCCATTGTATTCTAATTTCGAATTCTAAATTAGCTTCCTATGCTTTTTAAATGAGCATTAAATTTTGCAGTTTTTTAAACAATTGAAGTACTTCGAATTCGAATTCTTTTCTGAAATTTTCAATGTATTCTAATTTCGATGCGCTGAATTTTTTGACGTATCACGCTTGTCGTTTGGAATTTGTAGTTTGGGCTATGAAAGTGGGTGGCGGACAGACAGACGGGCTGAACGATTATAATACCTTCCACTTTTTGCGTTATAAACGTAGTGTGGAAGCTAAAAGTGGGATTATGGAGACCCTAACATTATCATATAGAAAAACCGTTTGTAAAATATTTAATACAGCCGGAGAAATGTGGTTTAGAAAATATTTTTTCTTCTCCATCGAATTAACACAGAGGCACTTTGGTTTGGAGACCCGCGGTTATTCGGTCTCATTCGTTGTTAATCATAAACGACTCTTTTGTACAATGTTTACTGCTTGTCTATGGGCACAGTATAATATGTGAGTGTGCGTAAGGAGGATAGAAAATAATTTGATTACAAAAGGAAATTCTTATACAGACATAAGTTATGTCCTAATAGGGTATTTGATTAAAATCTTTTTACTGGCTTAAAATATTCTTATGCCAAAAATATTCGACCCGTACTTTTTCTTTTTTTTTTCAAATACCCCATAAAAAGGGAGAAAAATGAATTTTAAAATTAGGACGAAAAATTACGCCCGAAAACGCTTTGTGGCTGTCACGTGGTATCTATGAACGTCACTAGTAACTATAAACAAACTTTGATACACCATTTTGGAATCTACTTTAACAAATTTGAACTATCCACTTCTGTAAAACCTCCTTCCATTATCTATATATAATTCTTATTTTTAATAGTATATTAGATTAAATCCAGTTTAATTGCAAGCAAAAAAAACATCACACCGGCTTGTTTATATATACTAGTGACGTCAGCCAAATCGACGTGTTTGTGATCACGTGACGTACCGATGAAAAATAAGCCATTTTAAAATGGATTTTTACTAATTTAAAGATTTATTTTGCAAAAAAAATATATACGTTTGTTATTTTTGGGTTCAAACTATAATTAATTTAATATTGGAAGGTATTTTAGCGATACAGTCAAGTACCTTATTGGAGACTATCAAAATACAAACACACGAAATAAGCCTGTAAATGAAATGTATACAATTAAAGTAACATTAACACAAATATGATTATTAGTGTCGAATCTAAATAAGACACATTAATTTCCAATTTTAACAGAAGTAGCACCGAAATATGGATATTGCTTAAATACAGATGATTATATGCTTACACACACAAAATTTAAATCTTTATTAAATAATATTGTGTTTCATAACCAATTAAAAATTATAATTGAACAAACGCATTTTAGCACTTTAAAATTTGAAAAATTCTGTAATATACACGGGGGGTTCAACAAAAATAACTATTGCATAAAAGATTAAGAACTATTTTATGTATTAAGTTTTTTTTTCACTAGTCCCAAGTTCCCTTGTTGTTTAATTTTAACATGGCATGAAGTTCTTAGGACCCACGTAAATTGTAAATAAAAAGTAATTAAACAATAGAAATATAAAATATAAATATTAAAAATAATCATAAAAATAATGGCTTTGCATAGAACATGTCCACAACGTCATTTATTTGTTGGTAGAACAATAACTTCAAGTAATACTAAAACCCTTTTCTGTACACTTGTATTGATTGCTATTTAAAAAAAACATTTAGTGTGCTTCTGGTTTTCCTCCTAATCTTGGTATTGTGGCTATAAGATGGTTAATAATAAAGGATTTTCTGGCTTGAAGCCATGAATTGTCTGGAAAATAATTATATGACTAACAACGGAAATTGCGAGTTTCTATACATTGTTATTCATCAAAGTCATATAATGACAATACAGGAATATCGGGTTTGCTACCTGAAAAATTAAAGTTATTTTAGTGGTAGATGTGTATTGATTATAGTTTCATTCATAAATATAAAGCGTAGTTCTTTTGTGTTAGGATAATCGTCAGGCAGACTTTAATTCTTTCTTAAGTTCGCATTTTTTTTAAATAGATACTTAAAAAGAAAAGTTAAAGTATTTTTTGTGTAACGCTTCAGCGGTTTCTAATAACTTTGAGCCTATTACTTAGACTTTTGATAACTTAAAATCGAGTTAATCTACTCATTTTTTTTCTTACTTCAGGGATCTTCAAACAACTCTTCTAGAATTTTCTTTAAATTATAGCTCACTGAAATGGATAATATGTTCCACAATAATGTTAATTTCATTGAATTTGGTTGGAGTGTTTTTTTAATGAGAGATGGTAAATCTCATAGACCTAATGCATTAATTTTGCAATCCTAAGATCTGTAAAAGTATTGCTTTGCCATGTAAGCACTATTTCGACTGTTATAATAGTCATCATAATAAAACAAAACAAATGGGAAGATTCTTAATTATCTCGTTGCTAAATTTTTTAATTTTCAAAATGGCACAAGTTATTTTATCGATGGCGACACTATTTTTTAAACTTTATCAATTTATAATTTTTAACTGGATGATCTAATCCTTTTAAATTTGTTTATTTTGTTATCACTTATTTTATACCTGTTGGATAAAAGCTTACAAGTTGGTCAAATGACAAAACCACGAATGTGCAAATTCTAGGAATTGACGAATTTCGAAAACGGTAGTCTTACAGTATGTATAGTCTGGCTGCCACAACTTGGCATCCCAAATATTCTGATTGTGGAACAATCCACTTCGAAAAAAGGTAAGGAAGGTTTTGGACCAGAGTTACTATGTTTGGCGATTCATTGCTTTTATGGGCGCATATTTCTTTAAGGTTTAGAAACAGATTAACAATTGAAGGGTAGATCGAACTTGCATCGGGTTCACATCTTATATCGATTAATGATCAAGTCAAGATAACAAAGAAATACACGTATAATCGCTAACCGCTACCAGCTATCAACAACAATCCTCTATCGCCAATAAATGATGTGTAGTTCTAGTGTGATACATTATTTACAATCGAACTGACCGACAATCCCCTCTTCTCGCCGAACGCCTTGAGCTGGCAACCCTGCCTCCTTTCGGCTTAAAACCTTAATTCAAAGTGGAATCTTCCACAATCAAAATATTTGGGATGCCAAGTTGTGGCAGCTAGACTTACTTAGTTTTCCATCTCTGTGTTTTGCACACTCGTGGTTTTATTATTTGACCGACGAGTCAAAGTTTAGTTTAGTTTAGTTTGAATTATCGTCGCACTAGAGCTACACGAAGGCTATTGGCGACGGGCGTCGTATTTTAGAACCACACCGACGAACCAAAGCAATTATACTTTCACGGAAGTTGGGATTTAAAAACTTAAACAAATGCACCAGATCTATGGGATCATTCATCTTAAATCTCTTTATTTATGACCAGCTTGCTTTCCTGCTTTGTACAACTTATCTAAACAATGCAATTTTTAATTAAAAATACGATTTAAAATCCAATGCACCATTCTCCAATAAAACATTCTCCAATAAAACTCTCTCCAATAAAACTCTCCAATAAAACTCTTCCCAATAAAACTGCTTCTCCAATAAAACTCTTCTCCAATAAAACTCTTCTCCAATAAAACCTTCTCCAATAAACTCTTCTCCAATAAAAACTCTTCTCCAATAAAACTCTTCTCCAATAAAACTCTTCTCCAATAAAACTCTTCTCCAATAAAACTCTTCTCCAATAAAACTCTTCTCCAATAAAACTCTTCTCCATAAAACTTCTCAATAAAACTCTTCTCCAATAAACTCTGCTCCAATAAAACTCTGCTCCAATAAAACTCTGC
The DNA here is from genome assembly GCA_019343175.1 of Oedothorax gibbosus. Lineage (NCBI taxonomy): Eukaryota > Metazoa > Arthropoda > Arachnida > Araneae > Linyphiidae > Oedothorax > Oedothorax gibbosus. Next base: position 45,251 of record JAFNEN010001897.1, read on the forward strand.
TCCAATAAAACTCTGCTCCAATAAAACTCTGCTCCAATAAAACTCTGCTCCAATAAAACTCTGCTCCAATAAAACTCTGCTCCAATAAAACTCTGCTCCAATAAAACTCTGCTCCAATAAAACTCTTCTCCAATCACTTTAAGAGGGAACCTTTCAAAAATGACATTTCAATGATTTGAGTGTTTCTTAAAATATGAAATCTTGGCTTTACAACGATATATTACAATAAAAGTTTCGAGTACTGGAAGTATTTTTAATATTTTTTTAACATACGTTAGTTAGGTAAAATAAAGCCACGTTTGATAAGTAAGAAACCACTATACTGTTTACTTTAAACGCTTAGAACTAAAAACTTACTGTTTCAATGTTCATGTACCTTTTTCTAAAAATCTACTGTAAGTATCAACCTGAAATTTTTTATATGTATTCAAGAGGTTGGTTTCTAAAAACCGCTGGAGGGATTTACGGATAAATTTCTTACTTTTTTTGTTTTTAATATTATTGATTTTTTAATATTATTGATGTTTTTTCGGTGAAAAATATAAAATTTTACTTAAAAAAATATAATTTAAAAAACTAAACAAAAAATTTGTAAAATGCCTCGAGTAAAGTATAGTTAAACATACCATTTAATAACTAGTAAAATTTCGAACTAGTAAACTCGAACTTTCGAACTAGTTTAACTAGTAAAAAGTACCAAGTAGTTTTTGAAAAAGGTACATAAAAAAGGTAATTTTAACATGGGCTTCAATGGAGGGCTCTGTTCCCCCTTAAAATAAGAAGAGACGGCATCACTTCAGCTAACTAAACCCATTATCTATAACTATAACAAACTGACCCGGACTACCGAAACAAATATCCTGCCAAACAATAGAAAATTCTGCATTAGTAATAATATCCAATGTACAATGGGGGATGATTTTGGCCGTGTGTCAAGTGTGGGGGAAACCACTGACACGGACGCTACTGACCGTTGTCATAGTTACGTGGTGTCGCTCCAGACCTCATGTCTGTTGTGCTGATTTGGTTAGTTTAAACGTCATACCCCACAACGTATTGCTTAAGATTGACGTCAGGCTTGATTTTTTTTATTAAATCTATTTTTTAAGTCGAATATTTTGAGATTTTTTTAATGTTTTTTTTTTCATTTTATTGTGTGCGTTGATTAAAATGTGTACATTTTTTTAATTTTTAATTTTTATTTTTGAATAAAAAAATGTGATAGTTAAAATAACTTAATTAGCTTGCTTCAAGTGACGAAATTCAGCTTTTATTCCTGAATTTCCTTCAATCGTTGTTCCGATTGGTAATCTGTTCCCACGTGACATTGATTCACTAATCGAGAAGAGAGACATAATCTATTTCCTTTCAGCATTTCTGTTACCACTCAAGACCTAAAACATACCCATTATATTGCCAAGGATTACATAGTATATGCAAAAAATTTTGAAATGTTTTCAAGAACACACATCTGAAAATTATCACTTTAAATTATTTGTAGTGTCATTAATTAATATTTTTGTTTATTATTACTCGTTATTTAAAGTTTAATTTACAAATTTATATTGGGAAAGTCGGTCCTAATTTCTATACATTTGGGGTTTAACACTCATGCTTCTAAGCCTATGTTAGAGTCGACTTACAATTCAAGCCGCTTGTTAAAGAAAAAGAGGTTACTCGAATCTCAGAAATAACTGCGAGGGATTTTTGATGAGTAAAATATGTATGGGGTTAACGCTTTGATGGGTGAAATCGTTCTGGTGTGGTCACTATATGGGTTATGGTAATGGACTCTTTTTTTTGTTTAGGACCCTGGCATAATAATTTCATCATCGGTATACTAATAGTAAATCAATAATAATCGGTAATTTGCTCAATCGATTGGTAACATTTTTCATTAGGTTTTTATATTAGTAAGCAATATGTTAAAATGTTGATATTATTAATTTTCTCTATGGATCTATTATGTTCACCAATTATATCACAATGGGTGGTGCACACTTTCTGAAATACAGTTCAGTCTATTATAACCCATATTAAGATTAATACACAAAATATATTTAAAAGTATTTTAATAATAAAACTTGAAAAGGAATCCATATAAGCCTAAAAAAACTTTAACAAGTGGCTCAAATCACGGCCGTCTCATATAGCCAGAAAAGCTCTCTGTGACGTCACTCTATCCGTCCTGTTCGGGTTGTCGGCTGTCTCGAAAGAGAGGAACGAAACCTGTTCGAAAAGACGACAATCCGAACCGATGGATAGCGTAACGTCACGAAGAGCTTCTGTGGCCTTAAAATTGGTAGACCCATGGCCTACTCAACTACTAAGGCCGAAGAAGCTTTCCCAACAAGCTCGGGGACGGGAATTTTGACGTCTAGTTCCGAGTGACGTTTTCCGAAGATGAAGACAACCTGTCTCGAAACCTGTTCGGAACCACTCGTTCATGGCTGACCACATATTTATGGTAGTCCGAACTAGTTTCTCGATCTTCGGCAATGGGAACAGTGACGTCAAAATTTCCGTCTACGCTCATGTTTAGGAGAGCTTCTCTGGCTTTGTTATTGAAGTTTGGCCGTGGTAGACCATGGTCAAACCAATCAAAAAGTACTTATTTTTCTGATTATGGCGAATATATACTTAAAATTGACATTTTAAAATGCAATACCTCCTTTAACTTTGAAGTCACTGAATAAATTAAAACGCTGAAGTTAATTATTCCGTCAAAACACGCCATTTTAACAAGTACATCTATTTTATCGTCAACAATATCATTTCGATGGATATTTTACGAGAAAACCAAATAACGAACAAATTCCAACATTTTCATCGTTCTTCTTCTTGGATTTATACTTGTTTGTTCAAAACCAAATTGTAGAGCTTAGTGGTAGAACGTGCTATGCGATATTTTTCAAAATTTTGAGATTTTTGTGTTAATGAATATGTTATTTATTCCTTTTAAAGATAACAAATTTCCTTCTTTTCATAACATTTAACAATATGTTTTACTTTGTAAGTGGCTCGTTTTTTAACGAATCTAAAGGTAAACTGAAAACTTTGAAGCTCATTTTTTCGTTTTTCACCTTTTGTCACATAGCACCTTCTTCCACTAAGTTCTTCAATTTTTGTATCTACCGCTTTTTTTATATAATTTCGTCCGAATGTTGACAACACAATCACCAACTGTGTTTTCACTGCGGACCTTAAAAAATGTTTATGGATGCGTACGTGTAGTGAGTAGTGTGTATAATCAATAGAGTTAAGATGAAGATGCTGCTGGGCAAAAACCAATGCAAAAACCGGTACGCCAAGTGAAGGCCAATCGCTTTGAAGTAAGCCCAAACAAACGCTCTCGGCGAACTACAGTCCCCTGGGCAAATTATTAGACGCACTGTATTTTTTTTAGTAATTTATGTTTCTTAAGAGTTTTTATGCAATAATGGTATATTTTAAACTACAATATTTGGATTTTATTTAAAGAATTGTTGTAGACTACATAGTATTTGTGTTTATTTTTAAAGGGTAATTATGATTAAGATTAATTTATATTAATTATTTATTATAAGATTATTTATGTGTGGAATCATCATCCTCAAATGCAGGAGACAGTACAGTCTTGCATTGATAGCATGCCGCGCAGAATTAAAGCTTTGACAGCGGCTCAAGGTGGCTCAACTAAATATTGACTTTTATTAACATTAATTTCACTTTTTTAATACTTAATAAACTTATGCTTTTCTAAATGAATGCTGTTTTATTTAGATGTCAAATAAAATCGGTAATTGATTGGATAATATAAAAAAAAAATCAATTTAAAATAATAAAACGGACAATATCACCCGGTAATTAATATTTTACATGAAATCTTGCAGTGCGTCTAATAATTTGTCCCCGGGACTGTAATTGGCGCTATTCTAAAGTGGAGTTTATATAGTCTTATTACATCGACTTGGCGACTTTTTGTTATCTAATTTAAAATTAATAGGTACTTGACTGCATCGCCAAAAGTACCTTCATATTATTTAAATTATAGTTGAAAGTCAAAAATAAAAATTCATATAAATTTTTTGCGAAATAAATCTTTAAATCATTAAAAAATCATTTTAAAAAGGCATTTTTTTCACGTGATCATCACGTGATCACAAACACAACGGTTTGGCTGACGTCACTAGTAACTATAAACAAACCGGCGTGGGTGTTTTTTGTTTTCTGATTAAACTTGATTTAATCTAATTTACTCTTGAAATAATAAATATTTGAGATAATGTAAGGCTTTTTACAGAAAGCGGATATTTCAAATTTGCCTAAAATCGATTCCAAAGTGGTGTTTCAAAGTTTGTTTATAGTCACTAATGACATCACAGATACCACGTGACAGCCAGGAAGCGTTTCGGGGGTGATTTTTCGTCCTAATTTTAAATTCATTTTTCTGCCTTTTTATAGGGTATTTGAAAAAAAGAAAAAATACGGGTGTAATATTTTTTGGGATAAGAATATTTTAAGCCAATAAAAAAAATTTAGTCAAGTACCCTATTGCAACGTATTTTTACTACCTTTAAAGGAAATTACTACCCATTATTGTGTAAATTCAGATCTCGCGCTACAGCCTACAACTGCGCAAAGAGGTCATTTTTTGATTTTTAATCAACGCTTTTTAAAAATTTAAATGATGCGTTTTACACTGAACTTACATTTATTTTTGTTCAACGAGGCTGCTTTATTGGCGGCTAAGCCTTTGCAGACTCGGCATATTCCCCGGAACCGAGAGCCATTTTTTGTATGGCACCACCTCTATAGGCGACTCTCGCTATCAATTCTCAGTTTACAATGAATCTGAGCTCTCTGTGGATGTTAAAGTTTGCCGAGAGAACTCAAGCCAAATGGTTACTCCAGGGATCGTTTACATGCCACATGGACGTAATTATATGATATGCGTGCCCATGATTTTCCCATCCAGAAAATCTGGCGACTCAGCCGGGGCTCGAACTCGCTCACTTGGGGGGGGGGGGGGGGCTTATGAAGCGAACACGTAAAAACACACTGAACTGATACTGTTGAGTGAGCGGTTTTTTGTGGGCTTACTGGGGTTACTTGGCGATTTTTTTTGGCGGTTTCACTTTCTTCGCGCCAAGCACTTAACCTATGGTGTTGCATATACCACTGCCGAAAAAAAGCTGTTGAAAATGTACGATGTTTCGTCGCGTGATATACAGTAGCATCCCAAGGACTTTTTTCCCTTGCTATCGCAGAGAGTAATTGTGATAAATTATTCTTGACCTTCACCTTCAATTTGCTCTTGGTCGCCTTTTAGTTTGTTACTTGGATGCTGGTATGCATAGGGAATAAATAATTGAAGAGCTTAGTGGCAGTACGTGCTAAGTGGCAAAAAGGTGAAAACGAGAAAATGTGCTTTTAAAGTTTTCAGTTTGCACTTAAATCAGTTAAAACAGGTACTTGCAAACGGTAAAAAAATATATTTTAACTTTAAGTTTATGAATATGGGGAAACTTGTTATTGTTAAAGGATGGAGTAATATGTTCAATGACATAAAAAATCTCAATTTTTGTAAAAATGTCACTTAGCGCGTTCTTAATTTTTTAACTAAAATGTACGGGGGAAAAAATTTGGAACCACTACTTTTGAATAAGTTATAACAATAATTTTTTCAGGACTTTATTTTAAAAAAAATAGTTAAAAATTAATTTTAAATTTTTAGTTTCAGGGTGAATTTTATTTTACCGTGTTTTTCTTTTCATTTAACTAAAACAAACATTATTTAAATCTTCAAAAGACATGATTCTTCCATCTAACGATAAACAAGTGCGAGCTTAACTTAGTCAGAAAAAAAATCGCAAGCTGATGTTTCCAAATGGAATCGTTGGGGGCGAGAGGGTTTAAACCATGCGCTCCCTTAATTGTTTTGAGCAGTGTATAATGTATATACCTAATAGGATAACTTTGACACAAGCTTTTCAAGCCAATAAGCTACTCCTTTTGGCCATATTTTATTCTTATGCCGCAATAAAGCTGCATTTTTTTTAAATTTTAAGCTTATTTTCTGATGTAAAACATTTTGATCGGTGTATTATTGGTAATAAATGAGGAGGGGGAAAGTATTGAACAAGCTTCAATTGACCTCGTTATAGATGCATGAATTATTAAATCTCAGTCATATAAAGGTTTAACTTTCAACCTATATGACAATGACATTAACCTTCGATGACTAAAAATTAAAATGGAAATGTTTCAGATAATGTAACGCTCTTAATTATTTTCATTTTTATCCGTACTAGATTTCATTGGTTGATTCGGTTTCCCTCTCAAAATATAGATGAAGACTGTCAACAAGACCCTTCATCTATATGACCGATATAGATGAAAAGAATTTTTTCTTTCTATTCAAGCTTTCTTTAACAAATGTTTTGAACAACCAACAGCACAGCAAGAAGTTGGCATTTAAAAAATATAATAAGTAAAATAACCTTTAAAAAACTCCGTTTCGAATACCAACACAAGTAACTCCACATAACACATGAAAACAAACCGTTGGAGCTGTTGCCATCCACGACGTGAAACCCATTGTAGTGTTACAGTTCCTGATATTTATTAATTGCATTCCCAACTGCAGTCACCAACAGCCTATTTTACAATATTTTTTAAGTGGTACATTATATTTAAAAATAAAGCCCACATTACATTAAAAAAAGCCCACATTACATTAAAAAATCCCACAATACATTACATTAAAAAAAGCCCACAATACATTACATAAAAAAAGCCCACAATACATTACATTTAAAAAAAGCCTACATTACATTAAAAAAGCCTACATTACATTTAAAAAAGCCCACAATACATTACATTAAAAAAAGCCCACATTACATTACATTAAAAAAAGCCCACAATACATTACATTAAAAAAAGCCCACAATACATTACATTAAAAAAAAAGCCCACAATACATTACATTACAAAAAGCCCATCGTACATTATATTTAAAAACTGACCATTGTGCAATATTTCAATTCAAATATACTTTATCTAAATTTTATAGTATTTAATAATAACTGCTTCTTTATATGAAATACTTAGCTTGTCTTGTAGGAAAGAAATTACACAATAACTAGAAACATCCAGTACCCATAATTTAAGGAAGTTGTTTCGTAGTTTTGACAAAAGGGTAATTGACACTTGACTGTTTGTGAGTCAAATGGGTTTGTGACAATGAGAACAATGGAAGCCTACGACACGATTTTAAAAAAAAAGTGTCGGCCCATTGCAGGTCACTGAGTTTGTAAATTAAAATCTTTTTGCCATATTTAAACAACGTATATTCTATTTTTATCAGAAAATAAAAGCCATAAAACATTTTGAACCTTGCTGGGCTTCTGGACTGATGCTGAACGACAATTTTTGTACAATGCTCAAAACAATTAGGGGAGCACTTCGCGTACTTTTGTTAACCCTCCCAGTTTCAACTTATTTTTTATTCTAAAAATCTAAAATTTGTGAAATAGATTCATTATGCATCTAGAATGATATGGTAAAAATTAGGGAAAAAATCTAAATTTTTTAAAATAAAATTTAAGGGGGGGGGGGGGGGATTGGAATCATAACTTTTGAATAAATTATAACAATAATTTTTTCATAACTTTATTTGTTAAAAGTTAAAATGAATTTTCAAAACATCTAAGGATGCAAGCGTTAAGAATTTAGGGTTAATTTATTTCATAAAATTTTGCGGGGAAAATTTTATTTTACCATGTTTTTCATATTTTCATTTAATTAAAACCAACATTATTTAATTTTTCAAAAGACATGACTCTTCCATATAACGATAAATAAGTGCGAGGTCAACTTAATGAGAAAAAAAAAATCGCAAGCTGATGATTCCAAATGGAATCATTTGGGTTAAAAGGGTTTAAACCATGAATTCCCTTAATTCTTTTGAGCAGTGTATTTGTATTTGAAATTAAATCGAGTACTATCAACTTAGTGGATATAGTTTTCGGTTTCGTCCTAGATTTGTGCATTACTTTTGACACAAAAACCACTTCAAAGCTCGAATAGACAGTTCAAACTTTGTATTGCTTTAAAGATCATATTGATTCAGACAATATCAATTTGTGCAAGTACGTAAATAATAGTCACAAAAACTCGTAGTCTTGGAGAGTGGGCAAATTGTCTTGTTTGTTCAACTTTGTAATTTAAGAGGGACTGTCAGTCCCATAGAGTTAATGCATTAGTTTTGAATACACAACTTTTGCAAAAGAATTGCTTTGCCATGTTATCCCATTTTCACCAGGTGTGGGAATCATCATAACATCAATTTAAAACAAAATTGAAAAGAAAATAACATCCGGTTATTTAATTATTAATTGATAAAGTTTTAAAATAGTGTCGCCATCTGCTGTATATTTTTGGCATTTTGAAACTTCAAAAATATATAATTAACTAGATAACATTTTCATTTCAAATTTGTTTCATTTAGATGTTATGTTGATTCCCATACCTGGGTAAAAAGGGCTAACATGGCAAAGCAATACTGCGGAAATTGTGATTCCAAAACTAATACATTAGCTCTATGAGAGTGACAATCCCTCTTAAGTTTAACACCAATTCGCCCAGCTAAACTTCTAATGAACACCAGGTTTTACCAAAGTTGTAGCCACTCTATATATTTTAATAATGCCTAACTGACGCTAATCAATTTAATTGCCATTTACTTACGAAAATGTCAGTTACAACCTTGTCAAATGAACCCATTGAAAGTCTCTAAATGTCTAATTCTTCCTTTTCAACTTCTTTTTTTCTCGTGCATATTAGAAAAGACGTCATAATTGACGTCAATTATCTATTTTTCAAAACTGGTTTTTAATGCTATAATATTGTGTGCAACCTTTAATTATATTTTCATTGGACGCATTTGAATCTCAAGTTCAGTTTGTGCGAAGCGCATTGATTCATCTAGATAGAGTAAAGAAGAGTAAAAAATATTACATCATTTTTCGAACTTCAAACAAATTTAGCAACGAGTCTAATTATTAATCTGAGAAAGTAGATAATAAAAATAGTTAATTTTGGCGTTTAAAAGTTTGAATTACAAATAGCTAAAGGCCCTGTTTGTTATTAGAATTAAATCACCATTGCCATTCGCAACAATCGCCCGAAGAAATTAATTCTTTTAGACAATAAATTAAAATAATTTATTTTTGCGACATCGATCAGTTTGAAATTACGTCAAATATATTTCACTACGAGATTCTTTGTATGTTGATATGAAATATTTTCATTCTATTTAAAAGCGAGGAATAGTACATATTTATTCTTTGAAATACAAATTAATTTTTTGCAAACGATAAGTAATAATTATTGAATTTTCGAAATAAAATAAATAAAACTAGCCAAATTTAGCATGTAAATGTTTAATATAGAATATTAATGATGTCTTTGTCGCCTTTTTACCTGTTTAACACACCTTTTGTGTGGAAGCGGGTTAAGTGACAGATTCTGTTACAAACCTACTTGTTTGTCTTTCGCTTTTTATTTCTGAAGAAAAAACAAGGCATTGACTTTATACGAAGTCTTTTTGTAGTGTAGGTGAATAATTTTTTTTACTTTCAATTGCGTAGTTAATACGAAATATATGATAATGAAAGAATTGCGACGGGGTCAAAAATCCAAATTGGGGATTTTGTACTTTTCACACGTTTTGGAAGGTGCTGATTCCGAAAAGTGTGTTTTGAGCATTAGTCCATCTGTCTGACTGGAAACCCTCCTACAGCTCGAGTGGTACACGAGTTCCTATAGTTCTTGTCGGACGTCATAATAAGGTTTTTAAGAAAATAGTTTTAGCTTCCATAGACCTTTTTAAGTTTTCTTTAAATTTATATTGATGGAAATTGAAAGTCGTATAGTGTTACACACCCCTAGTTTTTAAAGGAAATGGTTGTTATTTTCTCAACCTTAGTAAACAAAGCTTCTAT
>JAFNEN010001898.1:0-22364 GCA_019343175.1 Oedothorax gibbosus
GGTTTTAGTTTTTTGTTTTGTTACGCTTGGTTTCGGGGCGCATCCAGTCTGCTTTCAAAACTCTCCTCTCCCCTGGGAGGCCGTGAACGTTCTGTCGCTAGACTCGCGTTCTGGTGCAATGTAAGCTTATTTTTTTTAAAAATCTTTAATTGTACAACGTAGCATTAGGAAATTTTTTTTTTTAAATCGTATCATTCCCCAAAACTTTTTCTATTATTTTTTTCCCTTTCAAAAGTCTTAAAAATGATCTAGGAAATACATTTCTTAAGAAATATCGGCTGAAACTTTGAAACCCTCTGAACTGAAATGGGGAACGAGTTAAGGGGGAATATGATAACGAAAACAAAAAACTATTTTTTTTCCCTTCTGTTTTTTTTAGGGTGGGGGCCCCAAGAATGTGGCTGTTTTATTAAGAGCGCGGTTTGGGGGTTAGGGTTGTCATATTGGCTAATTTCAGCATTTTTGGGCTAATATTTGATCCGCTTGGTTTATTTAAAATTTTTATCCAGGGGCCAAAATTATTCGGTTTTATGATTAGATTAAGTTTAAAAAATATCTCCTTTTTTATTTTTTTTCGTTTCTTGACTTTTTTTTTGCGCGTTTCGTTGATTTTTTGCTTTTGAATTCTTTCCGAATTTGTAATATTAATTGTGTTGGAAGGGAAGTAATGGAAGAAAATTTTTGGAAATTTTGGCTTTATTGAGCAGCAGTTTGTCTATTTTTGGAAATTTCTTTGGCAATCCTGGTCCTCTAAATCAATGTAAAACTGTCAAGGCCCTCACGTTTAGTATTTTTTTTTAAAGCAGTTTTTTAAATATTTTTTTTTGGGCATGGTTTATTACTTTTAAAAATGAAATGAAGCACAGCCTGGAATTGGAATTTTTTAAATTGAAAAATTATTTACTGATAATTTTTCCCTTTGGGAATTTTCTTAAATTTAAAGTGAAACTTAACAATTAAAAATCTTACATAATAAAGCTTAGCAGCTTACAACAATTTAAATATTATTTTTATTTATACCTTTGTAAATATTTTTAGGAAGCAAACTATTTAATAATTTCCGATATGTATTTTTTGTTGTAATTTCAGTTTTTGAATCATAGTATATTAATTATCATTAAATTTTCTATTAATTTTTAATAATTAATAATCTAATTTTAATAACGTGTTTTACCCAAAATGTCTTTTTTTTAAAACTATTCTCATTTAAATCTTAAAAAATCAATGCACTCTCAAAGCATCAAAATCTTTTCTATAAATAATTTGTACCCCACAGTTTTTTTTTTTTTTCGTTTGCGTTTTTGTTCAATTGTATGTAATTTTAATTTAAAAAAAATATTTGAATGATTTTATTCATTCTATTAATTTTCAACTAATACTTACTCTACTAATATTTTAAAATAGTTTTGCCATAAATTAATTAAAAAATTTTAAGTATTACTTTTTTAAATAATAAAACTTATTAAAGTTATTGCAAAAACTGATATTTCCTACCCGTATTTTTTATTTTACGTTCATTATGTATGTTTTTTATTTTCCTGAATTCTTCCTGGGTTAAAGTGGGGGGTTTTGTAAAAAGAACAGGTTAAAGAACTGTTCTTTTTTAAAGAACTGAGCAGAGAGCAACAGTTCTTTAAAAAGAACAGAGCAGAGAGCAACTGTTCTTTAAAAAGAACATGAATATAACATCTCTAATTTGTTGTTTACTTTATCGCCCCGTGTCAACCATAGAAGTAGGAAGGAGGTCCTTCCTACCTCTATGGTGTCAACTAACCGTAAAATAATTTAAAATAACAACAAAATAGATAAACACGCCAAATCTAAGGCGCTAGTAAGGATGACGTCATCGAAAGCTCGCTGCCAACCCGATAGCGAGGTTCATTTTCTTACGCCGCACAGTGGGGCAAAAGTCGCAAAAGATGGCCAAAAGTATTTAACGGATGAATTATTAGATTTTGTTTTTAGGGAAATATTTTAAGAACAAAATGATCAAAATAAGGGAAAATATATATTAATAAAAATTAGGCTTAATAGTTTTTTCATAAATTTGACATTTTATTAAAAAAAGTTTTTTAAAAAACGTAAGATTAAATATATTTATATTTTAAAAATTTTATACCGATTTAAAGAAATATGAATTTTTAAAAATTTTTTTTAGTTTCAAAAATTTTTTAATAAACTTATTTATGACTTTTAAAATAACTTTGAATTGGCTTACTTTCAATCCCTTTTCACATCGGAGTCACAGAAGAAGAGGTGCTTGCAGCTTTTATTACTGGACCTTCCAAAATTTCCAAAGTATCTTTCAAAAAATTCTTTTAGGCCTTTTTCTAAGTTTCGAAATAAAGGGTCAGAAGAAATTAGCAAATAATTTAATATGCCTTTTTTTTTGTTAGTTTTAGCATTACGCGCAAAAAATTCTTCTGCATATTTTAATTTTTGTTACGGGTTTCTGTTCTGGGCTTACTTTTTTACTTTTTTTACTATACTTTTTCTATTACTATTTTTTGATATGTTTCAAGGCATTTGTAGAATGTATTTTAGTGAAAATAAAAGGCATGTAATTCAATGTCAAAGTCCTTTCGATTTTTTTTCATTGGGGGCGCCGCACTGTGCGTCGAGTGTAACGTGCGCCACAAATGAATTGTTTAGAGCGACTCGCAAACAATTTCTTTAGTTTAAAAAGGGGCACTTTAGGGCACGAGATTTCACTTGAAACCATTCATATAGTTTAAACTTTTCATAGAACAAATTTTAGCGGGGGAATGGGGGGGATTTTTTTTTTATTTAACTTAAACGTTTATAGTTAAACTATTGAATTATAGGAGGGAAAATAATAAATTTAATTTCCAAATAAAAAATATTAAAAATACGATAAATACTCATAATAACTAAAAATAGCATACCTTCAGGGGGGTTTTGCTTTTTAAAAATCTCTATTTTTTTTAAAAAATTTAAAACGCGCAAAATTCTATGTGACTGCAAAGAGCCCAAAATCGCTTTTGAAAGATCCTCCTTTGTTTTTTTACTTTGAGCGGGGTTGTACGGTTAAAAAATAATGGCAAAAAAATTTAGCGTTTTCAATCTGTTGAAAATCGTCTGCATGTGCACCAATTCAAAGTTTATTCAAAGTTTTTTTTTTGACTTTTGGCCACGTTTTACAAATTTTGCCCCATTTGGGCCCCCGGAAATAATCCCGTCGTGCAAAGAAAGCCTGCTGTCAAGTATACAACATGCTCTGGCAGACCATTTCATTTATCTACAACTTTAACATTTAAAAATATTTCTCTCAAATATACATAAAAATCCATTTTCCTTCATTTTCAAACTACAAGTATAACCTTTAGTTTTTATAATCAAAAAAATGTGGCTATTTAAGGAAAAAACCCTAAGCCCCCAAGTCTCCCTGTTTTATGATTAAAAACTGAATTAAATAAACCCCTAGCTCTCCCTTTTTTCCCCAGGGAATACATGTTTAAATATCTTAATCTTTTATCATAATCAATACCAGATAGAGCCTTATCCTTTTTGTACCCTATCTGAACTTTTTCAAGAAAACTTTTATAACTTTTCTGAGGAAGGGGAAAACGAAAACTGAACAGCATATTCCAGGGGTGGCCTTACCAATCCCTTACATTGGCGAATTATCTCCTTAGATTTAAGGTGATACTTTTTCTAATTATCCCAACTTTCCCGATTGGCTTTCTTACTTGTTTTCAACACACTGTTTACCCTTTTAAAAATTTCATTGCTCACCAAAACTCCTAAATTTCTAACAAACCTCTCTATCTTGGATACTTTCCCCCTTTTTTAAACTAAAATGTTTAACCTTGTTCTTCCCCAAAAATTAAAGCTTTGGATTTGTTAACCACTGAAACGACAGGGCCCACCTTGAAGCCCTTCAGTAATTTTCGTAAGACCCTTTTTGTAACTGCTCGATTTGCTCACAGAATTTACTGTACCCGTCACTTTTAAGCCCTCTGCAAAAAATACTTAACTTGCCAATTCACCCCCAGTATACCCAATAAACATAATAAATAAAATTTGCCCTAGTAACAGACCCTGAGCCCACCCACTTACTACTTCATTCCAATCAGAGTATTTACATTTAAATGTAAACCCCCTTTGTTTTTATATTGGTCAACCAATTGTTAATCCAACGGACCACGGCGGGGTCCCAAACCCCCAAATCTTTTCAACTTAAATAACAAAGCTTCATGAGGAACTTTTTTCAAAAGCCTTTTGGAAATCGATGTAAAATCATCAACCATATTGCCTTTATCACTCTCTTCTGTAACAATGTCATAAATTTTAAAAGATTAGTTGTACAAGATCTACCTTTTCTAAAGCCAAATTGATTATCGGAAAGCAAATTATTAGTTTCCAAAAAAAAGTCATATACGCATTTTCAACAGTGTTTCAAAAACTTAACCTAAAACAGATGTAAGACTAACTGATCTGTTATTACCCGGATCAGATTTAGGCCTTTTCTTGTACAATGGAGTAACATTTGCCAATTTCCAGTCTGCTGGCACCTGTCCAGAAATAAATGATGACCTAAAAATAGTTAGAACAGCAACCCCCAACTCTTCTGCACATTCAACTAAAATTTTAGGATAAATATCATCAGGCCCAGGTGCTTTGTTAGGTTTAATAGTTTTTAAAAAACGAATAACCTCCTCTTTAGAAAAATCACACTCAATACATTCCTGTCCTACAGTTGCTTCACCTAAAACATGCACATTTTAAAAATCTTTATTAATAACACTAATAAAAAAAGTTATTCAAAAGATTTGCCTTTTTCATGTCATGGATTAACTGTCCTTGACTATCTTTAAATGGTCCAGTGGAGTTATCCTGTTTAACATTACCTCTAACATAAGCAAAAAATCCTTAGGGTTATGCTTAATACCCCTAGCTAGATTCTTCTCTAATACAGATTTGTGATTTCTACTAAGATTCTTAGACTCTCTCCTAGCAACTCTGTAAGCTTCCTGATCAACCTCTCTACCAGTTTGTTTAGCATTTTTGTAAACCTTCTGCTTTAACCTAAGGGACTTTTTAATATCTTTGGAAAACCTCATAGGATGCAATTTCCTTTGTGAACTTTTACGCTTGAATGTAACGTGTTTTTTCACCACATCATTTAGTTTTTCCTTAAACTCATCCCATAGCTCCAGAGTATGGATACCTACCATACCTTTATCGAAAGCTAAAGCTACATCATGTCTCAAGTTGTCAAAATTAACATCTCTGAAACATGGGACGACTCTTACACTATTAATCTGTATAACCTGAAAAATAATATCAAATTTAATACTATTGTGATCACTCTCCCCTAAGTGATCACTGACAATAAGGTTCTGTACTCTATTTTCACAGCTACTTAAAACTAAATCTAGAATAGCATTATCTCTAGTACACTCTCTAACTAACTGATACAAAAAGCAATCATCTAAAATTTCCAGAAAATCTAAACCCTGTCCCTTTACAATCACATTATTGTCGCAGTTAATGTTTGGAAAAATGAAATCCCCCATTATAACAACTTCATTTTTGTGACAAATCTCTCTTATGAGGTTATACAGCATGGTATCATGCTCCACATTCCAGTTGGGTGGTCTATACACATTACCTATAACCAGATAGTTACCATTCACTTTAGTCAACTTAACTAATACAGAGTCAATACCTTGAGTATCACACTTGAAGTTTAACTCTATGCAGTTCAAGTCGCTTCTAACATACAACAACACCCCACCCCCTTTTTTGTTGAGTCTATCACGCCGGAAAAGATTGAAACCTTTAATGGTAAAAAATCAGGTACATCATCAGTATTTGCCCAGCTTTCTGTGATACCAATAATGTTGATATCCTCCACTGCAATGATTCCCCTTAACTCATCCATCTTATTTCTAATACTTCTAGCATTGCAATAGAAAACCGTCAATGTAATTTTCCCACATTTACTCGAACCGTTGCCTCTGTGAGTATTACCTCTACCCGAATCCCCCACTGTGGCCTTCACACTGGCCACTCCTCCGCCAAACAAACCTAGTTTTTTGAAGCAAGACTGTTCATAACTAGCCTGCTGACCTCATTTACCCCTCTAGTGCTCAAGTGCACTCTGTCCCTTGCCATCCACTCTACCTGGCAACCCTTAAAAACAGTTACATTGTCTACCTTTCTTCTAGAAAACAGATCTAGAAACTTAACACCCTCCATCTCACATACCTCTTCCAAAACCTTGTTCATTGCCAATGCCCTAGCGTTCATCCAAGCATTGGACCTCTGCTCTTCCACACTCAACCTGCTCCTCCGCCCAGGAAACCTGGGTAACAACCCAAGGACAGTAATGTCCTTCGTTCTACACTTTTGACCTTGCTAAGGAGTGTCCTCGTCTCCCTTTTAAACTCTACATTTGTGGCTTTACCAACCTCGTTTGTGTCGACCCATAAAAAACACTTTGTCCTCTTCCTGAACAGTACCCTCTCTTACCACATCAATTACATCGTTAACTCTTGCTCCAGGCAAACAACAACGACTCATGTTGCGTTTCTTATTGCATATCACATTCCCAATCCCAGGCACCATAGAGTCCCCCAGGACTACACCCTTTGTAACCAAGTCAACCTCGGTAATGCTACACTCAGTATCACTACCCAAATCCTCCTCTACTAAGGAATACATGTCTACTCCATCATACACCATCACTGATCTTTCAATATCACCCCCACTTAGTACCATACCTTGATCTTCGTCGTTTACACCAAATCTAGCTTTCACAGCTAGTAACTCTTCCTCCAAAACCCTTAACACAACTCTTGCACGTAAACTGAATTACCTGATTCCTATCAACATCTTTAAAACCATATACGTAGGCATCACGTAGATTTTCACAAATGTTACATAAATAGACATACGCTCTTGCCCAGACTTCTTCATAACTTTTAAACATTTAACTACCCCCTTGATACAAAATAGTAAACTGAACTAACAATCAAGCAGAAACAAGCAACACAGGAAATTTAGATAGATATACAATACAGAATTGCACACACTGAAAGTAAGTCAATATATATGTATGTATGTATGTATGTATGTATGTATGTATATGTATGTATGTTATGTATGTAGTATGTATGTATTAGTATGTATGTATGTATTATGTATGTATGTAGTATGTATGATTAGTATGTATTATGTATGTATGATTATGTATGTATGTATGTATGTATTATATATATAATATATATATATATATATAATATATATATATATATATTATATATATATATATATATATAATATATAATATATAATATTATATATATATATATATATATATAAAATAAAATAAAATAAAAATGATTCACACAAAAAGTATTCATCACTAACTAGTCTAAAAAACAAATAAAATAGTTCTTAACCAACACGGTAAACACGCACACGTATGTTAGTCTTATCAACAAACAAAAGTAATAACAACTTACAAAGAAAAAATCAACTCCCAGTCAAATAAATAACTACAGGGTGTCCCAAAATGGAGTACCTGTTTTTAAAAATTAATAAAAAAGAAATGGAAAGAGACATTAACACAATTCTTGCAAAAAACGAATGAGCAAGAGCAGATTAGAGGGGGGGACCCGAGAGACCCGAGATTTTTTTAATGCGTAATATATCGAGATACATATCACGAAATATCGCCAGGGGAGGAGAGTGGTGAAAAATTGTCACGTTATTAAAAGACCCCCCCCCCATTAATAAAAATTCCAACCAATGTCAGTGAAATGTGCCCTTTTCTTCCTCATCGTCTGCTGGAATTTGGTCCTCCGAAAGGGAGAATTTAAACAGGCACGGGGAATTGGGAAGTATTTACTTCTACTCGGCGGGCGTTGATGTTTTGAATGTTCTTGGAAAAAGTTATCCCCCGACTTCATACTTCGGATTAGGGGGAGGGGTTTTTTTGTAGGGGGGGGGGGAGGGGGCGTTATTCGTCCGATAAAATTGGATTAAGCACTACTGCCAACAAAATTGTTTAACGATACCATGATTTTTTTTATAACATTACAACAATTCTGAAATATCTGACTAATTTTTCAGAATTTCATTCTAGTTTTAATCCCGTTTGGTGCAAGTTTACTCCAACTTTGAAGTGTAACGTTACTCCATAAACTTCCATACTTAAACGTGTCATTTTACATGTTGAGCCCCTCTATTGAATCCCGGGATATAACGATTCTCCGTTTTTTGCTCTCCTTTCAAATGGTCCCAACGAAAACCCTGTCGTCAATGCATTTTATTCTTGACCCCTTGATGGAAATCCATTTCACTTAATAATTTGTCCGACTCTCCGAAATAAAGGTGATTTTAAAAAGTAATAATAATATAATATACTTCAGACGCTTAAACTGAGTTAAAGAACATATTGATACTTTTTAAAGAACGGAAAAAGGGTTTAGTCCATGCATGACCATGTCCAATTATTCCTTTCTTATATTCAAAAGAGGGTTAAAACAAAGATTGTTAACTCTTCTAAATCTTTTATTATGGGAAGGAAAAAGGCAAAAAAAGATATAAGAGCGGAAATTTGATGTAAGGATATATCCGCGTGACCCTTCATTCTTTTTGTGTGCAAAAAATAGCAAATCCGAATATGCGATTAAAACTTCTAGTAAAAATGGATTTTTTTCTGAGAAGTTTATATGTATGTTTTCGAAGGTCCTAAATATGAATATGAGGTTAGATACTTCGAAAAATGTGAGCTTGTATAATTATAAGAAAAAAATTCCACATAATAATTTGGTTATGGTATTTTTTTCGTCAGATTTGTTTAAACTACGCATTTTTTAAAGTGGAAAACTTAAATTTCTTTTCAGAATCTCCAAAACCATATTCGTGTATACATTTTGAACACAATACATATTTTTTATACAACGGGCATTTTGAAATTGATGAATGAAATTCTGCACATATGAAATTGTTAAATTTCATTATTAGTAAAAAACACCCTTATTTGTAATACATAAAATAAGTCATTTAAACTTCAAAACTTAATTATTGAATATTATATTATTGTTCAATTTCATTATAAAACTTTTTTCTAAATGTCTATCATGTACTGTACAGAGATTACATATGCTGATTGTGGAGTTACCACACGTCCCTTATCCATGTATGATCTTAATACTATTTTTATGACTTAAAACTACTAATACTTTTGTAATACTGCTTTTTGTCTCTATGTAAAATACATAATTGAATAAGAAAAACGAGCTTAGTTACCTGAGCTATTATTTAAAATGAATTTATTTTGTTAACGCGTTTTTTCTTGAATAAGTTTTGGATGTAGTATATTTTAAAGATATACAGTAAACTCCCGATAATCCGCGGGTGGATTATCCGAGGGCCCCTGTCCCCCTCCCCCCCTGCAAAAATAATAATTTAACTAAACGCAGACAAATGAAATTTGTTTGTTTCAAAACTTATTAGAAGAATGTATTCCAAGAACAACGAATTCCTTTGAACACATTCAAAAACGATAAATACATTTTAAGACCGAATAAGGCATTATAAGAACAACGAATGCATTAAAAAATAAGAATGACTATAGAAAACTGGGTGTGTGCTAAAATGTGTTCGGCCAGGTGCACATCACGTGCAGATTTTTGTCAAAAAGCGTCACTTGTAAAAGAGACTGCTCGCAATTTTAATTCAACTGCTTTGCGTGATTTTGACAGTAACGAAATTAGTGAGAAACGAAAATAAGTTGTATGATCAGGAGCCAGAAGACAATTCATTGAAGAATAAAGTAAGTCATGAAAAAACTCTTTCTAACATAAGCGAATTGATCAAATTAAACAGTTTACTAAAGATTGCATATTTTAATATACCCATTCCATTGAGAACAAAAATCATCGGCGGCGTAAGTGTTCTATCAATCTTTAGTAGACAAAAATTCAATTTTTTCTAGGAAGTGTGAGAATGTCAATAATTTGTAAGCTTATGTATATTTAAAAAAAAGTATGCTTACATTTGAAATTTAGTTCTAAATTAAATAAATATAAGGTTATTAGTCTAATTAGTAATTAATAATTTTTAACTAGTAATTAAATTTATTTATTTAGTATTTAAATTCATCCACAATTAGTAATTAATGTAATTACGGGGATATAAATAAATACTGCTAGAATAATTAATAATATAAATTGATGAGGCGCCAAAGCTAATTTATGAGGGCGTCTAAAAATGAACAGTTTTAAGAAAATCCCTCCCCCTTCTGGTTTTGCTGACAGGGGTGCCTACAAGGGGGGGTCAACGACGCAGACTGCGTCGTTGAAATTTTAGGGGGGGGGGGGGGTTGAATTTTTGTATAAAAATTATTACGAAACTGCCAATCTTCATTTAAAAACTCAGCTAACTCTTATTCTTACTAATTATCTCCCCCCCCCCCCCCCCCCCGACGCAACACCGGGGGGGGGGGGGGGTTAGAAATTGCACTCTGGCGAATTTTTATTTGGTTTAAAATAAAACACAAAGTGGCAAGAAATTCAAAAGTGTCTCCAATTTTTGTATATTTTTTTTGCCTTCAAAGAGTATGAATGGGTAACCATAATTCGAAGCAACACCAGGAAAAAAAGGAGTTATAAATTATGTTCGATGGCGTCTACCATACCATACCAGACGAAGATTTCTGACAATTATTTCCAATAAACAATCCGATCACTGAAGTTTAAACACTCATAAATCTCACGCAGTTTATAAGTTTATAAAACATTTCGGTGAATTGATGACGTTTGCCAATGGTATCAATGAGATATTCCCGCCATATTTTGCAGCTGGCTCATAAATCTTTCGAACTTTGTTTAACAGTTTTACGAATTAATGACCTTCAGATAATATTTCTGACTTTTCCCGCCAAATTAGACTTGAAGCCAAAATAACTTAATGATTGCTTTAGAATCAGTAGAAAAATACTTGTCGTCTTGTGTCAAATCTGTGGGATTTGTGCCAAATCTGCTGTATTTAGAAATCCGGCCCTGAGTTACCGCATTCGATGGTACTTGAAATATCATTTTACTATAAGGTTTTCTATATACACCGTAAAGATGTAGTTAGAGGCTACTTTGGTTAGGTACTCCATTAGGCCATATAAATAAAAAATCTTCACCATTTCTTTTTTTTTGGGGGGGGGGGGTAATAATTTTCTAGGGGGGGGGTGCGTCGTTAGCTCTGGGGGGGATCGGCACCTCTGTTTGCTGACCGCCCCCTCCGACAAAATTGTATTAATCCGCCACTGCGAATGAGTCAGGTCTGGAATTTGATATGGAACACTTTATTATGTTAATTATGTTTATTACGTTATTAAACTTTATTATGTTCAATTTAACCGAAAGATAGCGCTGCAATACCATGTGCTCGATTGCTGCCTTCCCTGAACTGAAAGCTACTGAACATTTCTGACCACATCGCACCGTACGCGGAAAAGTGACCTATCGGCCCGAATTGACTTTTTGAGTTACAACTTCTATAGGATGCAAAATGCCGATATCTATCTATTGGTGCAATCGGCATAGCGATCCGAGAATTAGTTCGTCTGCAATTAATAGATAGGTCTTTTTTCCGAATTCGTTTTTCGATGAAAATGAGCGGGAAAGAAAGACCTATCGCACCTGGCGATTTTTCGCTATGTGTTTGCACCTGCTACGGCAATGAAGTTAAGTTTGAAGTGCTTTAATGGAAAGGTTAAAGTCGGAAATTAATTTGTTTATTTGTTTCTTTATTTGAAATACTCTCATTTAAAAAAAACATTTCAAAAGCTCTATTTTTGTCGTATTTAGTACAATAAATATATACAAAAAAATTCATGTAATATGCATAGTTTGCAAAATGATATGTCTATATATATATTTTTTTTTCTCAAGTTAATATTTTAGCAAACGATAAATAGTTTTAAATCGTTTTCAACGTCGGTATTTTACTATAAATCTAAACTCAATTGCTACAACTTGACCGTTTGCGATCTAAAGTCCGTGATTTCAACTGCATACTTAAGGTATGAAGTATCCTTACAACTTACTTTTAAAATTTAAAACTTTTTTTTTATATTTTCATGAGTTTTAAAATGATTTTAAAATTTTAATAATACTTCAAAATTTATTTCTGTTTTAATTTTAAACATGATACATAGTAAAAATTTAGATTGAAAGGTTTTTTGTAGAAAAATGTGGATATCATTTCTTATATCTTGTAAGTCCTGATTTTGTAAAAGTGATTCGTTTCATAACACCTACTTTTTATATAAACAAACTATTATGATTTTAATCATTGAATATATTAAATTATAACAATAAACATAACTTTAAAATAATATCGTAATTACATGATAAGAGATAAACCCTATTACATAAACTTCATTAAATTGGTTAAACAAGCTTTTTGTTAAATTTAATTTTTAAAAAAATGTATTCTTATTGTTGATCAATATATTATTAGATTATAAAAATGCATTAAGTAAATGAGTATTCTTCATAAGTATGTTTCCTTAATATTTAGAATGAATTTAGCAGCAAACTTTTTAGGACCGGTCTTCGTAAGAGCCGTTTAAAGTTTTGGTAAAAATTCGAATTATCACAAAATCGTTCCAAATGAACCCAAATCAAAAATATTTGGCATGGATATCAGTTTTATGAGTATCAAAAGGTATGCATAGTCATTTTTTACTTTAAATTTGCCTTTGCTGAGATATTTTCAGATAGGTCTTTCTTTCGCGAACAAAATCGTTCAAATTTGTACGCGAAAGAAAGACCTATCTGAAAATATCTCAGCAAAGACAAATTTAAAGTGAAAAATTACTGTGCATACCTTTTGATACTCATAAAACGGATATCCATGCCAAATATTTTTGATCTAGGTTCATTTGGAACGAATTTGTGATAATTTGAAATTTTACTAAAAATTTAAACGGCTCTCCTGAAGAATGGTCTTTTTCGCGATAGGTCTCTTTTCCGCGTACGGTCGGGGCCGCCGCGATTAGTACACAGCAGCTACACTATTGTGTGTACTACACTATTGTATTAGCAGCTACACGCTGCTGTGTACTATTTGCGGCGGTCCCGGTACGGTGCGACATGTCCTTCTTTTCGGTATATACGCACGCATGCCTAGTTCTTTCATACAGCCAACACACGGTATTGCCCCGCCATCTGTCGGTTAAATGGAACATAATAAAGTGTAATAACATAATAAAAAAAACTAACATAATAAAGAGTTCCACATCAAATTCCAGACATGACTCATTCGTTTCTGCAAGAATTGTGTTAATATTTCTATCCATTTTTTTTTATTAATTTTTAAAAACAGGTAGTCCATTTTGGGACACCCTGTAGTTACTGGATTAATATCAATGGCAGAAATTGCAAGCATAAAATCAATATAGGAAAAATTTCCTCTAAATTCACTAGTGAGCTTCTAGCGATTAGCCCTTTACGACCCCTTCTGATGGTTTTTATTTAAGGTTATGAGACTAAATGTTAAAAGTTTAATCGAAAAAGTTGCTTTAAACCGTGGTGGAAGTAGGTTTCTACATTTAAATTACCACTAATCACATTAAAGAAACGCAATTAGTTTTTTGTGGCGGAGATCTCATATTGCTATAAAATTGTCCCTGGACATTTATTTTATTATATAAAAATTTTTAAGAAAAAAAAATATTGGTAGTAGTTAAATCACAATTTAAGATAATTTTAATTCATTTGCAAGCTACTGGCTTTTTCTTTGACTACAATATAAAAAGAAAAAAAGCGTATGGGACCAATTTTTACCTATAACGGTCTAGGTAGTTACTAGATTAATTTCAATTACACTGTGATGGCCCAATAAAGACCTTTGCAAACCTCCCCTCAAATAACATTTTGTGTATACAAGCCATATAATTCTTTGCTGTAACCCTTTAACACCGAGCTATCCCGACGTTGCAGGTATAAAAGAGAACGTTCAAGCTTTTCAAAAATATCGATACCGAAGCAGCTGACTTGTACCATTCGTTATTTGTATTAAAAAAGAAAAGACTGTTTTTAAGGAGTTGCCGGCATTGATGCTGTTTAAGGCATTTTTTCGATTAATCTCTAAAATTTAGTCTCATAAACCTAAATCAGCGCCATCTGTACGCCCCGGTCTTAAAGGGTTATAGAATATCCCCTAACGTAAAAAGAATGCTCTTGCAAATTTTTTTATTGTGACGTTAAATGCCCTGTTTGGCGAATTTCTTTCTGAGGTGCATAAATAGTGTGTTTCCGGCTGGGGCGCAACTAGAAAAAAATTTTAGTGGGGAGGGGGGGGGGGGGTCAATTTGTTAAATATTATTTTTCATTTAAAATAATTATTTGTTAAAATTGTTTTTAATTACAATTATTTTTAATTGACATTGTTTGAATTAAAATTATTTTTAATTACAATTGTTTTTAATCAACATTGTTTTAATTAAAATTAATTTTTAATCATAATTCAGCTGCAGCAGAATTTGTATTTTACATAACTCATATTTGTATTATTTAATAGACAATGTTTTTATTTAAAATTTAACTTCTTAGATAAATTAAATCACCTGATTTGTTGTACAGAAATTAAACGAAAAGCTTATATTAAATTTAATTATAAAATGATTTGTATATAAATAATTTTAACATTTATTTAGTTTTATTTATAAAAACAGTATATTTAACGTATTTCAAAACTTATTATTTAAATATACTGGTAGTTAATGAACACATTTAATTAAATAGTCATTATTAATCAATATGCTATCTAAATTAAAAACCTTCTTGATTTGCATGAGAAGTTTATGTATCCATTTTAAATAACCACAACTACAACTATGGCAACCAGTCGCCAATAGCCCTCCTATAGCTAGTTTTTATTTCTTTTAGGATAGTTTTTCTTATATAGTTATTTCTTTCTATCCCTTTGAAACCGAGCTATCACGATCGTGCGGATAAAAAAAGAGAATGTTCAAGCTTTTCAAAAATACCGATACCGAAGCAGCTGACTTGTACCATTCGTTATATGTATAAAAATGACTGTTTTTAAGGAGTTGCTGGAATTGTAGCTGTTTAAGGTTTTTTTCGGATAAAACACTACAATTTAGTCTCATTAACTTAAATCAGCGCCATCTGATAGCCGGTCTTAAAGGGCTATGGGATAGTTTTTATTTATTTTCTTTAACATTGCGTAATACCGTGACTTTTACTGATTTGTGAGTGCACAATATAGCAACTCATGAAAAAATACGAAAAAAATATTACCACATAATATGTCGTCAGAATTCGCGCTCTTTTTAATCCCCCTCCTACAAGAGGTATTTTTTGTTGTAATTTTTTAATTTTTGTTGTAATAAAATAAAATTGGACTATAATACGGGTTCTGGGGGGGGGGCCGAAATCCCACCTACTTGTTTTCATATAACTATTCATATACTTACTGTATTAATTTCAATAGGAGATGACGCTGTGGTGGCTCGAAGACCGTGGCAAACCTCCCCTCCAATTCCATTAGGTCTGGAATTCGGAAAGAGAGCAGTTAGCGACACCTGCCCCATCGTGTGGCGGAAAAGTTAACAAACGAAGGCATTGTGCGGAGGAGTTTTTTTCGCAAATCATGTATTTAAATAAATATTTTGCAAAATTTGTGTTCTAAACTATTCAAAATACCATAGGCAGATAAAATTTTTGTGTGGAAGCTATATTATCATTTGCTTTTTCTTTTACATTATACCATAACGTTGGAGACATGTTCTTGTTATTATTTTATTGTGAAGGTAGGCTCAGTATGAATGCTAATCTAAATATGTACTACCAAATTAAAAATTACTATGATAAATGGATGTTTTTTTTGTGTTCAAATTAGGACTGGAATTAAAAAGTTACTAATGACAGTATAATCTCAGATCATAAAGTATTAAAGTTAAATTGTAATGAATTATTCCCTTTTTAAGGCATTTTTACTTTGTCATTGTTCTTTTTCAACCAGAAAACTGCTGAAAAACATCAGTGATACTTCTGCTATTCAGCTTTTTTCCCCTAACAAACTGCCCTAAACAAATCCCTTCCTATTCATTTAATTTTTTAATTCCGTAATGCAGAAAACTGCTAAATAACATCAGCTATAATTCTTTTAAATGGGCAATCTTTATTTCAAAGATACAATAAAATAATTCCAAACATTTAGATTCGGACAAAAGTAACATTGATTATAATTAACTTTAACTAAAAAAATAACACAAGATTCATTTCTTTATTAAAGAAATATTAATTTTTGACGTTCTTCTAACAATTTTAGAACATTTTCTTCTTATCACTTCTACATCAATCTGCTTTGCATCTATTCAGTTTGACGAACAGCAACTGACACATCTCAAAATGCCAATATCCCTATGTCCAAAAAAGTCTCATTTTGATACGCTAGAAAATTTTATACTTTTAATAACCGAAAAAAGGTTTTTAAAAAAATAGGGTTGCCAAAAAAAGGCATGTCTTAAAAAATTAATAACGTAAAGTATCGGAACACCCGAAAAAGCCCATCCTAGAAAGTTTACGTATTCAAGTAAACGACAAATTCAGAAATACATAAAGGATTAACATAAAACCACATCTCAAAAACATCAAGTATGGTCATGTCCAAAAAAGCCCAGTTTTGAATTGCCATTGCCAAAACAGTTTACGCGTTAAATTACCAAGAAAAAGTCCAGAAATACATCAGGTTGAGACAACATGATGTCTCAAATATTGAAAGCATCAAGTAACGGCAAATACAAAAAAGCCCCATTTTTAAATTCGAAAAAATTTATGCGCTCACAGCAACCGACTAGGTCCAGAGATACATAGGGTTACCACATCCCAAGAAGCCTTATCCCAATACGTGTTTCCAAAGTTAAAAATCTTATTGGGTATATCACACGAGCAACTTTTCCCCAACCCAACTCCCAACCTCTGTTCCGACCATGATTGGCGGAAATTGCCACGTGCTATGACGTAGGCGTTGGAGAAATTTTCTCCAACTCTGTCGATCTCTCGCGACGGAGTTGGCCAACTTGGCCCCAACAACCAATCAGGTGAATCGGTGACTGTCGCTACACTGACGTCACGGTTCTGTTTTGGTTGAAGCCAAATCTTCAGGTCATATTGCGCCAAATTGCCAAGCTGTTGTTTATTTATTTTACAAGCACGATATTTTGATTTTCAATCTGAAGTATAATAAGAGTATAATAAGCTATTTGACACAAAGAGGAAATAGAACTCTTTGATTTGACATTTCTTCTTATTTTTTCGATAAATTTTTTTTGAAAAGTTGTGGTTTTTTTTAACGAAAATTGTTACTTAGAGCCAAATCCACACAAGATTTATTTATATATCTTAGAAAAAAATCATTTAGCACAGCTTTTAGTTCAACTTTAAGTGTAAGAAATAAGCTATTTTTATGGATTTTCTTTCGTTAATTCAATAATTTTATAGATCATTTGCTATAATATAAAAAGTAGATGGGTAAAATTTCCCCTTTTGTTCTAAATGTGAAAGCTAAACTGTATATCAGCTTTAATTTCAAATTTGTAAAAAAAAAATATTTGCAATTTTAAGCAAAATTCCAACAATGTATAGCCTTCAAGATATCTCTGAACGCAAGTGTGTTAATTTAACAATCTAGTTGGGAAAATTAAAATTTTCAACTTATATCTCTCAGTGTTTATTTGTTTTATTACAGAATAAGGATTTTACTAGTATGTAATCATCAATGAATTCAGATATATATTAATGACAATTTCAGTTTGACTTATAAAATTCTTTTCAAAAGTGAGCAATCTTTATTAAATTGTAACATTGTTTTTTATAAACTCTTCACAACTTTTTTTTAATGTCACCACTGAAGGATTATATGTAAAAGAAAAGAAATAGCCTCCACAACCAAACCCCAAGACTAAAAATATTTTTTTGTAACATATACATCAAGTCAGAGGTGCCGATCCCCCCAGAGCTAACGACGCAACCCTCCCCCCCCCTATAAATTTATTCCCCCCCCCCCTAGAAAATTATTACCCCCCCCCCCCCCAAAAAAAAAAAAAAAAAAAACGGTGAGGATTTTTTATTTATATGGGCTAATGGAGTACCTAACCAAAGTAGCCTCTAACTACATCTTTACGGTGTATATAGAAAACCTTATAGTAAAATTATATTTCAAGTACCATCGAATGGGGTAACTTAACTTTATCCCAAGAAATAAAACCCTAGTACTGACTTTCATCTTAAATATTTTCTACTGATAGCTCAAAGCAGAGTTGCCCCTAATCGAAAAAGGGAAGCACCTTTTGGAATATCTTTTATAATACGGAATCACAAGCTATTTTTAATTTTCCTTTAAAAAGGTTTTCTTTACAGCAAAAGCTATCGGAATCTAAATAATTGGTAAAAATTCCGCTCAAAATTTATGTAATTATATTATTTGTTAAATCAATAAAAATACCCGGACACGTGATCCAATCAAAACCGGCTTCCAAATCATTCCCTCAATTCTTAATGCATAAAAAAGCTTATCTTGGTATAGCTTTTTAACTAATACAACACATTTGACATTATCAAACACATCATAATTATTTTATAATGTTTACAGAGATAGTTTCACTTAAAAAAAACCCTAAAATTTAAAATTAAAGTTAAATATAACAAAATTCTTACCGTGAAACTCGGAATTGAACTATTTAATTATATTCAATTACCCAGATCTACACATGTGACACAAGACGACAAGTATGCCTACAATGACGACAAGTTCCTACTGATTCTAAAGCAATCATTTAGTTATTTTGGCTTCGAGTTTAATTTGGCGGGGAAAAGTCAAAAATATTATCCGAAGGTCATTAATTCGTAAAAATGTTATACAAAGTTCGAAAGATTTATGAGCCAGCTGCAAAATATGGCGGGAATATCTCATTGATACCATTGGCAAACTATGCGAACGTCATCAATTCACCGAAATGTTTTATAAACTGCGTGAGATTTATGAGTGTTTAAACTTTGTTACAGTGATCGGATTGTTTATTGGAAATAATTGTCAGAAATCTTATCGTCTAGTAGACGCCAACGAACATAATTTATAACTTTTTTTCCTGGTGTTGCTTTGAATTATGGTTACCCATTCCTATTCTTTGAAGGCAAAAAAATATACAAAAATTGGAGCCACTTTTGATTTTCTTGCTACTTTTTGTGTTTTATTTTACACCAAATGAAAATTCGCCAGAGTACAAGTTCTGAGCCCCCCCCCCCCCCCCTGGGTAAGGGGGGGGGGCAGATAATTAGTAAGAATAAGAGTTAGCTGAGTTTTTTTTATCAAGATTGGTTGTTTATTAATAATTTTTATAAAAAAATTCACACACCCCCCCTAAAATTTCAACGACGCAGTCTGCGTCGTTGACCCCCCCCCCCCCTGTAGGCACCCCTGCATCAAGTGATCATTTCCATCACTAAACAAAACTGTGAAAGAAAAATAATACTTATAAGAGAAATCCTACGTATGCGATAAAATAAATATCAAATCAATCCAAAGGTCCGATTTTTTATAAATTGTCGCCTACTGTAGAGATACCGTTTTAGTTATGACAGTCGGAAAAGAGAAATCTTCCCCTACTCTGGCAACCCTTTAACGCCTTTTGGGGAGGGGCCGAAATTGGGGGGGGAGAAAGTTGCGTTGGAGGTTGGGTTGGGGAAAATCGCTCGTGTGATAAGGACTTAAGTGGGCTAAGATCAAAAAAATTTCCATTTTAAAATCTTCAAAATTTAGATGCAATTGTGTATTCGAAAATATTTACATTCATAAAAAATTAACTAAAAATAACTGCGAAAAAACATATTGTTATAGTCTCAAGTTTAAAATGATGTACCTAAAAATTGTCATAATTGTGATTTCTTTTGGCGAGCGTACTATTTTTCGGGGACTGTGTGTCCATGCGCGCGTGTAAACATGCGTGATACGGTTCGCCGCCGGGGGAAGCACAAGTCACTCTATCTATTGCTAAGCAAAAGTAACGGACGTCATAAAATATGACGGGAGTAGTGCATTTACTATCTTAATTTACTGTGTGAATAAAAGAGAAATATTTAACAAGACGATCCATTGATTTACTAACAAATGGTAGCAGAGCGTGGTTGCAACGTATTTTTTACTAATCTTTGGAAATTTAATTTGGTAAACGAAACCAAAAGCTTAACGTAAAGTACGTGTTTAACTCCTGAACTCTAAAAATGCCGTGTAAACAATTTTGGAGGACTGTGTGGTGAATTGAAATACTGTGTGATGACCTAACACCTTGGTATAATGGAGAAACTCAACGTTCCGGAACTTAACGGACAAAATTACTTCATATGGGCGGTAAATATACAAGCCGCACTAACATTGAAAAGACTAGGTAACGTTATCTTGGAGGAAAAACCCAACGATTTAAAGGATGACGAATCTACTAACTGGGAACAGCGTAACACAGACGCAGAAGCTTGCGTCAAATTATCGTTGTCGGACCAGCAAGCTCTCCAGTACGCAACAGAAGTAAATACGAAAACTTTGTAGGAAAACTTTTGCAGTGAAAAGTGGCATATAGCAAATTTGGAACATGTGACCATCGTCTCTTATAAAATAATAAAGTATTGCCACTAGATAGCGCTTTTTTTCAAGTTCGTATAGTACTATTTCGGCTTGAATTATACATAAATAAGATCACAAGTTTGGTAGTCACATACTGCTTCTTCATTTCTAGTATCACCGTGCTAGTATAAAAATGGACCATAAATGGTAAAATTGCTATGAGTTATGTAAAGTAAATGAACGTGAATGGTTGGCTTGTTGGATCATGTGGCTGAACGAACTTACTTGTGTAATGAATAATTTGCAGCAATACATACATCTCAAGATGGATTTGAATAAATCGTACTTTCCGAACATGCAAGAAGTGCTACAAAATAACTTATCAATAAATATAGGGTAATCAGCTCAAAAGCTTTTACGCTAAAAGCACGAGAAGAGCTTGCTGAGAAAAATTTCTAACTTTAAAAGTTTTTATTTTCTTTAGGAAGACATAGTTTATGTATCTGGGTAAGCAGAGTCAACAAAAACATTGTTTTGATTTACCCCTTGTAGAAATAAGGGGCAAAAACCGGAAAAATAAGAATATCCGTCCCAGTTCCAAATGAAGAGCTAATGCTACATAACGAAGTATGAATTTTCTGATCTCAATAGGCTACATTAAAATTAGTACTAATCACATTAAAAAACGCAATTAGCTTTTTGAACCAAAGGTTTCGTATTAGTCCACCCATTAAATTTATTTTATCATATTAAGTTTTAACTAAACAAAATATTGGTAGCAATTAAATCACAATTTGAAAATGCTTTGCATGCACACCATCGCGACTAGATCCAAACCGAGTATATTTTCTTAAACCTTTTTCTTTTCAATGAAAAAAAAATCTACATCAATGTTCACAAAAGGTTACTTGACGAAAATCGCTAAGAAACGGAAAATTGGCGATTTTCGTGATTTGTGGATACTGTGCACCGAAGGAATTGATAAACATTGTACTCTAGTAGCGGAAGAAGTATAAAACAAAATGATTGTCACTGCGGTGGTTCACACTGAACACAAAAAGGTTTGGAGTATGCAAACTTTAATTATTTTTTTGTTAATAATAAAGGACGACTTTCAATTTTCACCAAGATTTAAAGATATTATTCACCTAGAAGGAATTGATAATGAATAATTCTTTCAATACATTAAAATAGTTTCAGAATCTTTCTTTAAATACTTGTTAAAACATGATTATAGTCATACAAAATCGTATCGGCCTTTCACCACTTTTTAAACAACGGTCCAATTTTAACTACGCGAACTGTAGCTTCAGCGAAAAACAACGCTTTGTTTACAAAAAGTACTGTTTTGCAAAGAGGCAGCGCGCGTAATCTAACCGTAGAATGCGCTCGCTGCCTCTTTGCAAAACAGTATTGTCTGTAAAGCGCCACCTAACAGCATACAGCAGAACTACTGTATCTGTCTAATTCTAGTTTTGCGCCAGACTCTGCTCATGCAGGAACAAAAATTATGTTATCATACGAAATATAATATATATATATATATATATATATATATATATATATATATATATATATATATATATATATATATTATATATATATATATATATATATATATATATATATATTATATATATATATATATATATATATATATATATATATATATAATATATTATATAATATATATATTATATATATATATATATATAATATTATAATATATATATATATATATA